>QFEC01000686.1:0-12632 GCA_003316585.1 Gomphus bonarii | reverse complement strand
GGGGCGATGGTGGTTGACGCATCAGGAAATTCAAGGCCCAAAACAATTCGCTTACCTCAGATAGGCATCTGAAACCTTAATGGTTCTAACTCCACTTACCAGCTTCATGGGTTCAGCCGTTAAGAGGGAGGTACTGTCAAAGTATGATCTACCGAGCCTCAGTTCCCTTGGCCCAATAGACCGAAGTCTGACCAACTGTATTACAAGCTACAGACTTCCAAGTCTTACAAGCACCAATTCAGTTCAGCTTATCTCAGTTCAGTACATCATACATCCCTGTATTCTTTATTACTCACTCCCTTTGCTTTGGTACCCTTCAGTACATATACGGGCATGTATGCCCACCCTCATTCTTTCTAGTACTTTCGCCCCACATATCTTCATTCTAGTCTCCATGTCTAGTGCAACCCTGTTGCATATCTTAAATGTTTCTCTTTCCTATATAAGCTACCCATTATCTGTATGTATTCTGCATTCAGATAATCGACTTAGTTAGACATATGTCCTCTATGTTATAAAAAACAGCCAATAAGTCCACAGGAAATGATCTTCTCCTCCTACCCATGCTACCAAAATATTCATTGCAGCTTCAATACTTCACCCACCAGCCTGTAACTTTACAGCGCACCTTTCAAGATGAATATCAAGATATTCCAAACGAATCATGGTGCATATATCCATCTTTTGGATATATAACATTTTTTATATTGAATTTCCAATGCTTACAGGAGAATTAATTCCCCCCTGTTGTACTTCCAATTCCCTAGTGCCCATGAGTTGTTCCCCAGATTTCTATTAGCTAGTTAGTCACGAGAAAAATTCCCAACAGTATCCAAACTCATAGGAAGCATTTCTATTCATTTTCATCATGACCAAGCTGACAGGGGATCAATCTTCTTCCCCTGACCCCTATTTCTATTTCCAACCATTCCAAATCATTGCAAATGATTTCTATTAGTTTACTTGTACAAAGATACAACGTTTTGACACTATACAATAAGGAATTCTAGTTCTATCCCTTCACTGAGACAATATCTAGCAATATTGTTCTCTTTTATTCTGCTAGCCTCCCAGTCACAGATATCGCACCAGGGTCACTCACTCGTCGATATATTGAAGAATAGGTATCTTTTCTACCTATTATTGTTGTGTTCTAGTAGCTAGAACATCCCCAAACCATTTATTTCCCCCTACCTGAAGGTTTGGACTATTTTAAACTCCGCCAGGCGCGTGCAGATTCACGCGTCATGCGTGATAGTTAGTTCACCGAGAAGCCCGAATCTCGAGTTTTTCCTTTGAAATATATTCACTAAAATAGTCATAAATACATCCCAAGATATCTAGTCAGAAACCCAACACTCTAGTTCTTAAGCCCCTTCATCCATCGCTCGGTTCCGACAATCTTGGGCACTAACCGAGCCTCGTCCAAAATATAGTGGCTCGGCAGATAGATAGGCGCAACACACAAATGTTGAAGCCAATGCCATGTCAGCCTTTGGCTCATTGGACCAAGCCAAACCACCCCAACCAAGGGCATGTTGTGCATGCACTTAACACCTTGTTATTCCATTTGTTCCATTGAGTCTGGGCTGCATCCATTGGTTCCAATGTGCCAGCAGATGCCTGTGGCCACATATATGTGCCCCTTTCTCTCCTGTCTCAGCCCCTAAGTCCTCCAGTCATCCTGTGTGTTGTTTCAATCTTTTTCATCTCTTATTTCAACCATGACTACTGCCTGTACACTCCGAGGTTGACCCTGTGAGTCCCTTCCATTCCTTCCATCCCTTAACTGCCCAGGTGCTTCCCTGCCCCAGAACCAAAGTGCTGTGCCCATGTAGTATCTAAAGTGTCCTGTATCTATGAAAGATGAAGCTATAGATTTAATTTCTTTTGGGGATTGTCAGTATGTATGTCTACTTGAGTTCTGAGCACATATACTAGGTGAGGGAGTCTGTGTTCTTTCTAAGTATCTGTTTTTGTGCTTTTTCTCTATTTATTGTATATACTGTGAGATCTTGGATATTTTATATTGGGGTTATCTGGCAAAGATTTGATGGTCCAGGTGGATCCTAAGCTACTCCTTAGTGATACTATATTTTCTGTAGATGTCAATGTTTTATTGTTCTGGCAATAAAACATTCCAGAGGCTTACTGGTCAATCTGGCACTTTAGCGCTGGTACCGAGAGCTTGGTACTGATTTCTGAGGACATTGTAAATCCAATAACAATTGGATTCCCAGTCTGCAGTGCTTCAAAAATTGTGAGCAACTAGTATGATATAACTAAGACCTATCTGCAGTGATCCAGAACTCAAATGATGAGTCTGAAATGGTAGAGTAATGAAATAGTAGTTAAACTGATTGAGCACCGGTTCAGACAAGGAAAGAATAATTGATAGTCAATTATCCAGTGAAGTACTAACTACAGACAGTTGTTGTACTTATAGATATTGTGTCCCCTGAGCTACTAGTGAAGAGAAAAAGGAAATACAACCGTATCTGGTGAGAAGCAGCAGATTTCCATGCTGTATGAAGTTAGGCAGTGGTGTATGCTATACCTGGGCTATTGCAAATAGAAAAAGATGGTTTTGACTTGTCCTAATCCTTCTTTTTATAATCCTCTTATGTCTCGTATGCTACCAAATACCAGTAGCATGCTGTACAACTAGTAGATCAATCAGTGTTCCTTAGTGGTGACATATATGTGCCTGTTTTGGCTTTCCCTTTGTCCCAAACTCCTCTGGACCTCTTCTGTTCCATTCTAATGGTATTTCCAATGTATTCCTGCTGTGTCCGCTGTTCCTAGTGTCTCTTCATCATCCCCTATCTCCATCCCATGCTTCCCGCTCCTTTAGCTGCCAAGGTGCTAAAGTGCCGTGAACCAAGTCTCATATTGGTTATACAAGTAAAATATTCGCAGAACGATGAGAAATGTAGCTACTGATGAGATTCTGTTTGTGTTGGCTTTTTATTTTAGTTATATTTAATGTCCCATGCATATAGCTACTGTTTTTGTACTAATTCCTATTTGTATCTATTTTTTAGTTGTTTTAGTTATGTATCCATCTAAAATGGCATCTTTTATTCCTTTATCTATAACAAGTGTGACTTGGTAAAAAATGAAAAAGATTGAGAGGGATATGGGGTATACAGAGCAGTATTTGTAGTTTAGAAAATCTTGTATATAGAGTGACCATAGATAGCTAAGAAAATAGACCATGAATAAAACAAGATAAAAAGAAAACTAAATCATATCAAGGGGACCATGGTCCTGGCTTAGCAGGGTAGGCAGAGTGAAATTTGGCAACAATCTCTGGTGCATGGCTGAGTTCAGTAGCAAGCATCCAAGATGTCTCTTCGTCAGTACCTTCATAACCAGCCCATCAGACCAGGTAAAGGAGGTTACAGGGTCTTTGGCATCCATCTAGCTTTGAATCAAGAATTTTGGCTATCTCATACTCAATCTCACCATTGATTTTGACCAGTGGGGGAGGGGCCTGAACTCTGTTTGGTATAACGTTAGGAGTAGCAGGTTAAAGCATTGAGACATGGAAGACCAGGTGTACTGCCTGCATATTGTCAGGCAACCGAAGAATGTAGGAATAACTACTGGCTTTGGCTATGACTTCAAAGGGACCGAGATATTTTTTGGCAAACTTGTTTGTCAGCTGAGTAGTTCATAAAAATTGGGCTTTGACAAAAGCAGAAGAACCAATCACAAATTCAGGAGCAGGGAGTCACCGAGCATTGGCCAATGTCTGATACTGAGATTGAGTGTGACTGATTTGCTCTTTCAGGGCTTCATGAAGTTGGCCTAAATTAACAGCAAACTCATGAACTCAGGAGGAAGCAAGGTCTCGTTCAGGGTCAACTGTGAGGTTCAGGTGATGTCCCTTATTAGCGAAGAAGGGAGAGATGCCAGTAGTAGTATTCGGGGCATTGTTATAAGCGAATTTGGCTAGTGGTAACAGTTCAGACCAATTGTCCTGTTGATAGTTGCAATAGACTCATAGATATTGTTCCTGGGTTTGATTTACACCTTCAGTTTGGCCATCAGGTTCAGGATGGTAGCCTGAGGTGAAGTGTAAGCACATATCAAGGGCTTTACCAAGGTACCTGAAGAAGTGAGAAACAAATTTGCTTCCTTGGTCGGACGTTACATGACTTGGTACACCATGCTTCAAAAAGACATGAAGCATGAACAGTTTCACTAGTTCAGCCAAGGTAATTGTGTCAAATGTAGGAATAAAAATACTTTGTTTAGTGAGTCTGCAGACTATTACCAGAATAGAAGTGAATCCTGAGGATGGAGGGAGTTGTTTGATGAAATCCATTGAAATAGAATTCCAGGGTCTCTCAGGGATTGGTAGTTGCTTCAGAAAGCCATAAGGTTTGTGTTGCTGTGATTTGGAACACATACATGTGGTGCAGGATTTTCAGAAATTGATGACTCAAGTTTGTAGGCCTGGCCAAGTATATTCTTGGTGAATTAGAGGAAATGAGCGGGAGCAGGTAGTGATCTTTCTTGGTTACTTTATTGAGTGCCTGGAAGTTGACACATAGCTGAAGCAAGCCATCCTTTTTATGGATGAACAGGATTGGTGCACCATATGAAGATGTAGAGGACCAGATAAATCCCATATTCAGATGTTCGTCTAAAAACATGTGGAGAGCTTCTAGTTCTGATTTTGACAAGGAGTATAGAGGTGGATGAGGCATCTTTGCACCATCTTCCAGAGTGTTCTTGAGATCATAAGATCAATGTGGTCCTAAAGTCTCAGCTTTTGCTTTGCTGAAGACATCTGTGAAGTCATGATATTCTTCCTGGACATTTTCTAGGTCGACCGAGATGGATGGAGTGGAGGGGACCTTAGCCAACTGAGCTGAAGGAGCATCAATGGCCAAGAGGTCTAGCTGAAAAACTTGCGAACCTTCTAGCTTGCAAGCATGTGCAAATGTGGCTGCATTAACTAGGGCTATATGTGGAGTTTCCAGCTTTCAGGTGGATCCATACTCATGTGAGGGCGAGGCAGCGCAAGCTGGCTCAGCTGAGGCTGTCAGGATGTCCATAGACTCCATAGAGGTGGTTCCAAATTTAATACTGCTCAGTACCCAGTCAATCAACTGATTGTATCAGGTGAGCCAGTTGTGTCTCAGTACTACTGAGATGGATGTATCTAATGATGTGATATAAAATACTATGGAATGTGTGTCCTGAGGGAAAGTGGATAGGTATTTCTACTAATTTGGTAATGACCGAGTTCATACTATCATTGAATAGTTTCAGAGGAATGGGAGGAATAGAACGAGTGGGTATATTATGATTTTGGATGAAAGTAGATTCTATAAAACTATGGGTGGAACCTGAATCAATTAAGCATTTGAATAGAGTATCAGAAGAACTGGGAACGGAATCAGAAGACAAGTAAACTATTAAAGAGTTTGGATTAAATAAAGTGGAAGCATTGAGCTTAACCTCACTACTAGCACCAGCCAAGTCAATGCAACTCTCGGGGTGCTCAGAGGCCAAAGAGTCATGGACTATTTTTTTGGCTTGGTCACCTTAGCTGAACTTTTGGCTTTGGTGTCTGAGGCAGTAGCTGCCTTGGGGGTTGAAGGAGTAGTCATCACTCATGCTTTAGTGGATTTTGGGCAGTCTGTGACTTTGTGACTGTCAGCGCCATACAGGAGACAAAGGTTATTGTTGATGCATCGCTGGCATTCCTTGGGAAGGAGCTTGCCGTCCTTACTGAGCTTGTTCACATACTTGGGTAGGTTTGGCTGGGACATAGAGTTGTCCTTCCCCTTACCCTTGGGTTTTTTTGGGCTGTCAGACTTGTCTGTGTTAGTGGACTTAGGCTTGTCTGACTTTCCTTCTTTTTTCAGCTCAGCAGGATCCTCTCGGGACTGCTCTGCCTTTCTCTCCCAGTATCTCACATCGATCCATTGAACAACATTTCGGAGCTGGTCGAGGGTCTGAGGCTTGTCAAAGTGGACCAAGCTGTCCTTCATTCACTTTGGTAGGGCCATATAGGCCTTCTGAAGCAGAGCATTGTTGTTGTAATCAACAAACACAGCAAGTCAGTAAAATTTCACAAAGAACCAAGTGGCCTTGTGATTTTCATGCATAGTTAGTTTTTCGAGAGCAATCCCAGCTTCAGCTTGTTTGTCCCAGGAACCAAAGTTGATTTGTAATTTGTTGAGAAAGCCATCTAAGTTGGTGGCCCATCTTGGCTCGGTTCAGGGATTGCCAGTGAGATATGGCTCAAAGCATTCCAGTGCGGTCCCTTTCAGGTAGGAGATCATGTAATTGACCTTCTGCCTATCGTCAGTAAAGGAATTGAGTCGCATCTGGAAATTCATGTTGCACATAAAAATGAAGCTCTTGAGCTTCTTCAGGTCAGCCCCATTGAATGGGTCCAGGTCCTGAGATTGGGTGGTTTGACCATCTTGGTGTTGTTGCCGGGCGGTCCTACCAAGCTCCAAGATTGCATCGAGGAGGTCCCAATTGTTCGCGGGTTGAGGGGTGCCTCTGGGAGGAGAAGTGGCCCTTGAAGGAAGAGTAAATTGTGAAATAGGAGGATTGTCTGGTTCAGGGGCCTCGGGAGGCCTGACCGAGTCATGTTCACTCCTATCCAGGTTATTATCATATTCGCCTTCACCTTGTTCCTCATACAATTCATCATGAATAACCTTTTTGATTTGAGCAGATCATGAGGGGAAACTGAGAGAATAGAGCAAGTGGGGCAAAGCATTATGACCAAGGTGGAGAGGCAGGGTAGAGGACATTCCACACGCTCTTTGCTGTAAGACTGTAGGGGTGAGCTGACTATGTTCAGCTCAGGAAATAGCTCTAGTACAAGGAGGCATATTGTTTGAGTAGTTAATGACAGGAAGATGATTGGTTCAGATTATACTGTTAAGTGCATGCACACATGCTCTTGTTTCAGGTGTTCAGCTCAGTCCAATGAGCCAATGTTCAGATGTGGTGTTAGCTTCAACATTCTTGCATTGCACCAATCCTCTTGCCCATGCCACTGGATTTCAGACTGATGTTCGGTAGGGGTCCGAGATGCTTGGTACTGGACAGTTGGACTACTAACTTAAGTACTGGTAGCGTATGTCTAACTTAGTCGATAATCTGAATGGAGAATACATACATGAGGACTAGTAACTCATATAGAGAATGAGGTGTCATAAGATATGCAACAACATTGCACAAGGCATGGAAATGAGAATGTAAAGTATGGAGGTAAGAATAGTAATATATTAAAAGGTGGGTGCCCATACATGCCCGTATATGTACCAAGGGGTACTGAAGCAAAGCAAGCGAGTAATGAAGAATATAGTAATGTGTGATGTACCGAACTGAGCTGAGCCAAACTGAATAGTACTTGGAAGACTTGGAAGGCTGTAGCTTGCAATATGGTCAGTTGGACTTCAGTTAGTACAACCGAGGGAACCGAGGCTTGGTAGATTGTACTTTGACAGTGTGACAGTTACCCCTCAGGTTGATCTCTGAGGATTACTACTACACCAGGTGGGTTTTCTATGTATTTATTGCCAGTAACTTTTGTATAAACTGAGGATTACCACTACACCAGGTGGGTTTTCTATGTATTTATTGCTAGTAACCTTTGTATAAACTGAGGATTACTGCTACACCAGGTGGATTATCCCTTATCAGCTCATAAATATTGGAGTATCTTGTTGTTGTGACCTTGTCAATAGCATTGCCCTCACACTGCCACTTTGGTAGCAAAAGCCTTGGAATAAACCTATTCAACAAGTCTTCTGACCTGTTGATGAAGGGTGGTTCCCAGTCTTTGGACCAGTTACCTAAGCAGACTTTGGTCCACTTATGTGAGTGCTAGCTGCACTTGCTTAATCCTGTGGATTATTAAAGGTGAAAATGATTGTTATTTTATGCTGCAGAACTAGCCTCTACTTACATATACTAATTCTAAGCTAATTATGTAACTCTCTAATAATGCAAGTCCTTCCTAAAGCTAGTGGAAGTGTATGGAAGGAAACAGAAGGCTCTGGAAACTTGTAGAGGTCACTGTGTCACCCTTGTAGTCACTGATACTAAAAGAAAACAAAATTCCCACAAGTGGTACTTGTTATAGAAAACACCCAATAAGTCCCCAGGAAATGATCTTCTCCTCCTACCCATGCTACCAGAATATTCATTGCAGCTTCAATTATTCACCCCCCCAGCCTGAAACTTCACAGCACACCTTTCAGGATGAATATCAAGGTATTCTAAATGAATCATGGTGCATATATCCATCTTTTGGATATGTAATATTTTTATATTAAATTTCCAATGCTTACAGGAGAATTAATTCCCCCCTGATGTATTTCCAATTCCCTAGTACCCATGACTCAATCCCCACATTTCTATTAGTTATTTAGTCATGAGAAAAACTTCCAACAGTATCCAAGCTCATAGGAAGGTATTTCTATTCATTTTCATCATGACCAAGCTGACAGGGGATCAATCTTCTTCCCCTGACCGCTATTTCTATTTCCAATGATTGATATTAGTTTACTTGTACAAATATATGATGTTTTGTCACTATACAATAAGGAATTCCAGTTCTATCCCTTCACTGAGACAATATCTAGAAATATTGCTCTCATTTATTCTGCTAGCCTCCCAGTCACTGATATCACACCAGGAACATTCCCTCATCAATATATTGAAGAATAGGTCCTATTATTGTTGTGTTCTAGTTGTTAGAACCTCCCCAAACCATTTATTTCCCCCTACCCAAAGGTTTGGACTATTTCAAACTCCACCAGGCACGTGCAGATTCACGCATCGCGTGCAATAGTTAGTTTACTGAGATCCCCGAATCACGAGTTTTTCCTTTGAAATAAATTCCCTAAAATAGTCATAAATACATTCCAATATATCTAGTCAGTTCCCCAACAGTACTCTCATGACTGGTCAAGTCACAAAATATTAATATTATGTAAGTCATGCTTCTGGGCTGACCTTTTGTAATACTTATTATATAAGCCCAGCAATTTGTTGTACAAGTGGACTGAGAACTTGAGCCAGGAGTTTGGTGCTATCTTCATAGATTAGCTAATTGGTACCAAGGTTGTTGTACATTGTAGATCCACATATGGATAGGTGAAATTATTGATGTTTTTAAGGGTTTCTGTAGGCTCAAACCATTTGATAGTTAAGATTTAATTACTAGAGGTAATTCACTCTTAAATGGCCAGCCAAAAACATTACAATATTTTTTTGGTTGTCAAGATATGACCAATTTAAGTATGATTTATCTATGGAAGTCAACTGTGGAAATAATAATCCAGTATTTTGGATTGGAAAAGGAGAACCATCAAGGAGGAGAGCTATCTAAGCTCACTCCACCCAAGTAGAGGGGAATGTTAGCCAGATTACTACTAGTGAACCAAACAATGCTGTCCAGGCCATCAGAATATTGTCTGTCTATAAACTGTTAAGAATATACCAAAAATGAATCATATCAAGGCAGTAGTCAAGGGGGAAAAACTATTGCTCAAGACCAGGCACAAGGAAAGGAGTTTGAATTTGCCATATATCACAAGAACTGGACCATATAGTATTAATGTGACACTATCAGGAGGGTAATCCAATACTGCTGTCTCAAGTACCACATGAGGATGATTTTTATATTATACAATATGTCTGGCCATTGTAACTAAATCAGATGTTGTAGTATCTTAGAATAACTGTGAAGTAATAGTATATAATTTTTTTATACAAACAAGAGTTCCCTTTGCATAAACACTGAATTTAGGATATCCCATAAGCTCTATATATCTGAAATGTTAATATTCTTGCAAAAATTTTGCAAAGGATATAAGTTTAAAAAGAAAACAATGAAGTTTATAATAGAATAAAAATACAAACGACACAAGAACATTTGAGAAATATAGATGCAATTTCAACTACAAATTTTATTTAAAAGTTTGTCTGGCATGTATCAGAATATTGTATATGTTAATAATATTATTAGATTACTTAGTCACTTGACTTTAGAGCAAGTAGACAGATAAGAGGAGGGGATAGTTCTTATTACTTGTTCTGCTTCTGGGAATAGAATCTAAAGGTTTCTAAAAGCTCTTTTTATTCTAGGCTAATACATTTTCTTATATACTAAATGTAGCATCTAAGTATGTTGCGTATGCCTGCGCACGCCCCTTCTAGAGACGCGTACGATGTCCGCCGTTGGTATCGCAGTCGTTGTGTATGCGTGTGTACGTGTGTGTCGGTTCGGGATACGTGTGTGGGGGGAGGTGTGTGTGGTACGCATATCCGTTGGTGTGTGGTGGTAATGAGAAGTCGCGCGCGCGATGGTTTGCGCACGTGTGTGACTGACGCGTGACGGTGACGGTGACGGAGTGACAATGCGACGATGTGACGAGTGACGATGTCACGTGAGTGGTACCCGTCGCGACTTGCGCGCGTTGCAGGCGGACGGATGAGGTGCGGATTCGGCGATGCCATAACGATGGTAGGAGGACCTGCCGGAGGAGTAGTAGTCAGGAGGAGAAGTAGATAAAATGGAATAGAATGGGGATAAGATGGAATGTGATGATCTGAATATAGTGTGATAATAAAGTGGGATTGACACATATTTTCCAACAGTATATTCTTGCCATAATGAATAAATTCCTTTGGTGATGTGTGATTTATTAAATAATGTGCAGTATTGCTTACTCTTTGTTTTATTTATTTAGAGTCATCTGAAGCGTTTGACAACTGATTACTCAGGTTTGCTTCACATTCGGTTCTGGACGATTTGGCAGGTGATATGGACCCGATGTCTTTAAAATCAAACCTTGTTGATGTAATTTCTCCGCTAAATGCTTGGCATACTCAGCTCTCTTCAGGGCGATACCTGCAGCAAGTTCCTGGCCCCAGCGCAGTCCTGTCACCGGGCTGGGCTGGTCTGGGCTGTTTCAGGGCCGGGCCTTAACCTTGACCGTGCACAACACTACAAATCAAAAGAAAATGTCTTGCGAGAGAGGAAGTTCATTCAGACAGAATGGCTTTTGTTCACCCCTCAACTTTCCCCACTAAAGGTAAAGCACAAAAGAGACACGCAAAATCATTTTCCAGGTTACAAATTCGTATTCTGATCATCCAGGTGTGAAACGGATGACAATGTGTCGTTCTCGTATATAGCAGCTCGAACACTGGCAAATAGTAATTTTTCACGGTAGATACAATTCGAAGCCGAACGTTTTTGCAGATCGTATGGGAGTTGATCGAAGTACTTTGTGTTGTTATCATCTCTCTCCTTATTGAACGGACCTTTCGAGATTGTTAGTATATCGATGAATGTATATATTCTTAAGGGCGAGGTCTTTAAAGTTGAAGTATTGTAATTCGAAAAACACTTTCTGCAGTAAATAAGCACAGAATTACAGGATGGTGTTTCTTGCCCAGCCATGTTTAGAAGTACACAATTTGATTAAAAAAACTCACACCAGGAATATAAATCAGCGATCCAAACCAAAAAAAAAAACCCTTGTTCAGAGAAAACAACCGGCCAGTCAAAGAAAAAATATATACAATTTATAATAGCACAGGTAAAATATGGCAAGGTATAAAACACAGCCACAAAACAACAAAAACTGAGACGACAAAAACAATCAAAAAACTAAACTGAAATATAAAAAGTAGATAACAGCAGATGAAAAAACGCAAGACACGATGGCAAGTCAAATCGCGCTACACCAGAAATCGAGATTCGGTCGCCTAGTGTTCTTTGTTTGGTGAAGAGATATATTGGAATCGTCAGAAGAAGTCAGAGGTGACACCACATCACGCCCGAAGACGACAGGGTTCAGGCGTATCCTATGGATTCAATCCTGTCTAGATCTTGCAAGGAGATGGGAATCGAGTCAAATCGTCAAGGACGCCAGATGGAACACCACACCCCAGTCCCAAAGTTTGCGAGGTATGGCTGTGTTATCAGGTGAAATCCGTCTAGATCTCGCGAACTTGAACTCGATGAGGCGGGGTCCGACCCGATTGTGCGATGCACCGGCAACGGGGACATACGGACTCGAGATCCATCCGGGATATCGTTGAGAGAGGCGGTAGATTGGAATCAATCATTTAAGGTGACGGGTGAGCGTGTGATTTCGTTTTTTTGGGTAGCGATGAGGGAGGAGGGGTGGCGAAGGAGAGATGTCATGTGCTCAAATACTCCCTCCCTCTTCACCGGAAATGCAGACACATTTAATCTGCAAAAAAAAAGAGGTCGAGAGCGATAGCGAGCTTTCGATGTACGAGCAGATGTGGGAATAGCGGCAGAGCAGCAATAACGACTACGACGGAAGGATGACGGTGGGACGACCTGAACCACTGTATTTTGTTTTTTAAAGCCAGGATTTTTAAACCTGGAGTTGGATAGGCATAACTGCGAGTCATGACACGGGGAGGATACCGGTTAGAGGCGATAATGGTGCCTACGACAATTTGAGGGCTGGCGGGTAGGGTAACGACGAATCCACGATGAGTGCCTATGGCTAGCGGGTGCCACTAATAACACAACGTACCCACAAATTCATTCCATCCACTGTCACCCCACAAATGTTCCACACCACTCAAGATCCCAC
>QFEC01000677.1:0-33648 GCA_003316585.1 Gomphus bonarii | reverse complement strand
TTTCTTTGCAAATAGCTCATTACTATGGTACCAGCTGCGGTTCTGCCCATTCTACGTAGTGTTACCACATTACACATTCCCACCTGTATGAGTGGTTTGTGCTGATCGTACGTTTGCAGGGGACTTGTTTTACAAATGTTCGATTGTCATTTACCCTATATATGTATATCTTCTCATTACGTGCGTCTCATTGCATAGCCTTTATTCAAAATCTAAATGCGACCCACTAGTGCAGTCCGGGAAAACGTTCTGCTCGACCTCCGGTGTCATCGCTCCTCCAGTTACAAGACAATACCTTGGAATTTGGAATTGCAGGTTGGGTGTTACGGGTTTAGAAGGCTATGAAATCTGGAATTTAACTTTTTTTGAATCCGACTGCGCTCATAATGACAGCGAAACAGTAGTCTCACTCGTAAGTTGCTCCATATAATTGGTGTTCGAGAATATTATCATTGTTATTATATAATGTTGCCAAACGAGGGGCCACTGCTAAGGATACAGCTCGAAGCGAATAAATGATGTAAGATGGGTAAGCCGGGTAAGCTGATCGATATGATTTCAAGAATTGTCTCGTTCTCAAAACACAACCTTGCTAACTTTTAGTGGCAAGGAACTCTTATGCGCTCCCTTTACCCTCGGGCGTACGACGAAGCTCAACAGCGGCTCGATCTCTTCCGCGGGAGCAAATGTAAACTGGCGTATTAACGTTGCAAGGACAGCCTTGATCTCCAACATCGCAAACCTGCGACCTATACATCCGCGAGCACTGAAGAAACCCAAACCACAAGTCAGTCAAACCTATCTAGGCCAGAAAATAATATCATTGAAGCCCACCCGGTACTGAAAGCCAAAATTTCTCTCCGCCAATCTGACCGCTTTTCTCGCGCTTCTTTCTCCTTGATATCTGACCACCGATGTGGATTCCACACATGTGCATCTGCGCCCCAGACATCTTCCGCAGACTGCATCACATTCACTGGGAACAGAATGATGGTTCCTTTAGGGATAAAGAGGTGTGTTGATTTAACAGGAGACAGGGCGGGCTGCTGTTGGTTGTGGGAATCCGGGAGAGGTGTCAGGGGTACTAGGGTGTCCTTTGAAGCTTCACGGTGCACTTGGGAGACTACTGGACGTAAGCGAAGTGTCTCGTTGACGACAGCATCGAGGAAAGGAAGACCGCTATATAGCTCCTCAAAAGTCGGTTCAGAACCTGATGCGGACACTTCTTCCCGGAGCTTCTCCTGATGTCTTGGGTTCAAGGCAAGCTCGTGGAGTGCCCATGCAATGACAGTGGCGGTGGTCTCATATCCGGCAAAAATCAACGTCATCATCTAAAGGTTATGGTGAGCAAAACACCGGGTGATTCACTATGGAAACTCACCTGGGCTGCGATCTCTTGCTGACTGAGATTATTTGCGGCGCCAGGACGTTCCGCCCGAAGTAAAAGTTCCATGATGCTTTTCCCGGTATCTTGATTGTCCAGGCCAACCATTTTCCGCTCATTCCAAACCTTGTCAGTGATTTCGCCAAGCATGCGTCGGCTCTTGGTGAGGGCCTGCTGACGTTTGGAGGGTATGCGCAGGATGGCAGGGAATGCCCAGATAAACGCATGAACCAGGAAAGCGGAGAAAGAATGTGTGCCACTGCTGTCAGTGAGTCCATCGAGAGTGCGTGCGAGTGGGTGTTGAGGTTTAGACGGGTCAAGAGACTGGAAGTCGAACGCGAAACCTGCCAGTCCGATTGTGTCAAGTCTAGTGTGTATTTAGTGTTGCTAGCTGTTTAAATAGAAATCAGCCATACGAGATATGGTTCGCCCACTTCTGCACATCAATCTCGACATTGTCTCCCGATGCGGCTTCAAGAAGTGCATTCCAGACTTGAGTGGTCTTATTTGCGCTATCAAGGAATATCGGAGAAAGAGCACGCAGTGCGTCTTGACTGAGAGGAAAGAAGAGTTGAGAAAAGTATCATGATATAGAGGATACGCATACCTGAAAGCTGGGCTAAGAATTCTACGTTGGCGCAAATGTGTCTCGCCTTCAGCCCAGATGATGCCCTTGCCTATAAGGGTCAAGAAGAACTGGCGCTCCCCGTCAGGTTTTGGGAATTCGTAGCAATGTTGATGGCTCAAGATATGCTGTATCGCCAATGGGTCAGCCAAGGAGAGAAAAGTCGACTAATGTATGCGCGTGAGTAGTGAAGGTAGAGAGCTATCCGCAAACTTACGCCAAGTACACCCTTGAACTTTACGATTCTTCCAAACCGGTTGTACCACTCGAGGTATTTCTGCCCCGGTGCGGTATTGTACATTTCCCACTCGCTACCCCACAACCAGCTAGGAGGGCTAGGGCCGGGGACATGGCGTAATTGTAAGACGGGTGCAGGAGATGCAAACTTTGAGGAATGGGCACGGATTAGGCGCCACCGAGAACAGGTGGTGTATAGCGAACGGAGGACAAGGACGAGCGTGAAGCCTGTGCAGAGGTCCAAGACAGTGCGGACGAGGGGAGGGAGTTCGCTGAGAGTTGGATGAAGATGGGTGAGCATTATAAAGTAGATTAAGATAGATTAAGAAGTAAATGGGACGGGGGAGGGTGGCAGTCGAAACTTGAATGTGGCAGGTTCAGGATGTAGGGCCCTGTCGTTTATAAGAGCACGGAAGGGCACAGCAATGTGCACCTGATGAGTGAAGATTGCGTCGCGTGGCACCACTCTTACGGGCCAGTAGCCGGGTAAGCACAACGAGTTGAGTTGAGCAATGGTCGGAGGTTGACATTTAGACGCCCGGTGATGACCATGCCAGAAGTGGCGGTACGTGATCTACCCGACTCTTCGCTGGCGATTACAAGGCAGAACACGAGGCAGAAACACAACAGCGACCCTGGGTTGGACAGGGTGCCGTGAGCCGGGTGTCGCCCTCAGGAGTTGTATTGACTCACCCAGATTAGAGATCAGCTGCTGCAGACGCCATGGATGATAGGTTATCAGATTGGGCCTGTTTCCCATCACAAGATTTCTCTTTCCAATCTCTCCCTTGATCCCTCTCCTGGCGCCATTCTCTCCAAGGCGTCCTTGTGTCCACCCATATATGTCGGGAATTCAGCCTCGCCTTGACCTGACTCAATCACCGGTCTTGTCATATATCAAAACACATCCATCATGAGAGTTGTTCGGGCTCTTATATACATAGAATGTTTCCTCGTTTGAAAATCTGAGGAAATCCTCCGACGTCTCCTTGAACAAAATTTCAACCAAACATCACTTCTCCCACAACCACCTACAACATTTTATGTATTCCCAGAAGAACCATATATGGTCGAATGCTACCCATCGTCTCGCCTCGAGGCCGCTCGAGAAACGGCTCACAAAGCACTGCCTTTGCACGTACTCATCACGTGCATCCCACGCACCACATACCTGGAAGTCCGTTTGGACTCGCTTACACAGCTTATCACTGCCTTTGCTCTGGGCACCTCGTCACCGGGTCGGGTGCATACTATTCCGCCTTCACAGAAGACTGCCGGCGGCTCTATACCCTGTTACCTTTTGGTCTCCCGCGGCCATATACATTTCTACGCCACCTGTAGAACTTCATATAGGTTCAATTCCAACTTCGGTGAACATGTGGTTTCTCCGGGCCCGAGCTCCTCACATTTCCGGTGCAGTTGGAACCGTCTCAATAAGGCCACACGGCTCATTACTCAGAATCTTTGCCGATGTAGGAAGCTGACGAGCAGCTCACAGATCAAGGGTTGTGCGCCTTTTTGGTCCTTCTCGTTTTATTTGCTATGCACCAGGAGCAGATTGCTCCATTCATTTAATCCTTTGTTGTCAAGGCCGTTACTCTCCTAGTAACCCCGGGCCAACTACCCTCTTTTTGTCATTGTGCTGTCACTGTCACGTTTCAAGGTACACCGATACTTTCAGTCGAGATCGAACTACCGCCGATATGTTCTACCACTGACCCTCGTTCCCAGGTAATGCCCCATGAGAATATAATTTCAAAGCGCCTCATCTTCCTCCAATTGGAGCGAGGGACATACTGTCAGTGTTCCTCACGCCCTAGCAGGCGGTATCTACATACCTTTTCAATGACCATATTAACCTCTGGACCTGCAAGTAGTCTGGTTCTTGGCCAAGGACCTTGTCAAGTTATGATACATGCATCACCTACTGTCTACATGGTGGCTTTGGGTTTGCGTTTACGCTGTCGGCAACCAGTGAAAACCCGTCGGCCTCTCCACATCTCTCACATGGGCAATCTCCTTGAGATCTTTACCCCCACCCGTAATTTCGAACATCTTTACACCACCTCCAAATGTTCCGCCGGCAATAAGGTATCGGCCGCTCTCGTCAAAAGCGACGCCACGCAGGTGATTTAGGCCCGTGCGAATCTCCTTGATCAGTTTGATTGAGCCTGCATCTCCGGTTTCAAAGATGGACAGGATGTCTCCTTCTGAGCTAGGGTCATTTCGGTTTGTGACATATAAATACGGTGTAGGGCATGCAGCCGAGACGATGGTGCTCAACACTTCGGCGCAAAGGGGAGGAGGGTCGATATCAGTTGGGTTCTTTGGGGGATCAAAGTAAGTACTAGCTGCGTCAAGTGCGACAGGCTGTTCAGGAAGGGGCGGGAGTTTGTGTGAAGTGAGTGTGTTCGACAGCTCTAAAAGAGTATAGAGAGTTTCGCCTAGGTAACCACATTGAGATCTTGAGATTTGTCGGTGACGTTGCGTACTTACCAAGGATCACCCCGTGTCTCGGTCCCCCGCCAAGGTGCATCTGCACATGATCTTTGACCAGCCATCCAAACTCATTCTTCTCCAGTCTCCATAATTTATCGACTCCCAGGTCAGGAATGAGTACCTCTTTGCGAGTAGGATGAACTAAAACCTGGTGTGGGTGTGAGGCTTCTTGACGGGGCGCAATGGGACCCGATCCAGTGAAGGATATAACTTGAGAAGGCTTTGGCGGGAGATATGGCGCGGAAGACGAGAGGGGGAGGACCCCAACAGTGCCTCCAGAATACTATGAATGAACACTATTAAGCTGTAGACTTCAGAACTCCTTGACAAGGACTCACGTTTGCTGTAATCAAATCCTCTCCAGCCACACACAAATGGCATGGGTCGGCACCACCGCTGCTTGCTTCGCCAATAACTTTGCCTTCACCAGTGCTCAGGTCGAACTTCAAAGCCTTAACCACGCCATCAGTCTGTTCATTGGCGGTGAACACCACAGATGTATCAGTCTTGTGCGGAGTGATCCAGGACGGATGGTACCCTATTTCCAGAGACGAAACCACGGACAACGTAGGGGGGGACACAGCGGTGTCAAATGATAGGGTAGTTATGTTGCTTGCGTAGGATGCTACCAGGATTTTGCGAGACATGGCTGCTGCAATTTCGCGGTATTCACGTCCCGGACCGATCCATGTGGACTGACGTCCACAGCAAACAACACACACCGCTCGAGGTTTTCACACCGCGTCACCACTAAGTATCGTCGACTTGACGTTTGAAGCCATCTACTTCCTGGGCATGTCCATGATATTCTACAATTTTCTCCACAAACGACGCGTGAATCATAATCGATTGTTCGATACACGGACGTCCCGGGTTTGCCAGAGCCGCCGTGCTCAAGGGGCTTAAAGTGCCGTGATATTACCAAGAGCGAGGTTCCAGACTGGTGTATCAGGGCGATGCGAGTTTCGAAATTAGGTGAGGTGTTACAGTAACTTAAGTCCCGAGGAACCCGTCGTGGTGTGCACCATATACATCGACCACGACACATCATATTTTTAGATGATCACCATATGCTCTTGGAATTGATTTAAGATATACGTCGCCGAACCTGGCTCAAGAAGACCCAGTCTCAGCGACATACCTCTCGAAACAGTGGAGACAGTCATCTGTATGCAGGTATGTATGTATGTTTTTATACATAATTTCCGTTCGCGACACCTTCAGGAGGCTTGTCTACAATATTTTTCACCTTTTTTTAATATCCGGCCTTCACCTAAGGCATTAAACTGAATCGATCACATATCACATGGCGTAGTTCCACAAATTCAGGCTATTGCCCGCTCTGGGCATAATAACAGGTCACGTCGATAAAAAGAAGTCGAGACTCTAGGTAGGTATTGATTCAATTTTGCATTAACATGGACTGATATTAAATCCCGAGAAATTACTCCACAGCCTAGAATAACTATGAGCAACCCCAACTCCAAAAACAGGTATTGACTCTAGCCGACCTCGCAGAAGCGGACACTAGTTCAATCAAATGAGTTGGAGTACCTCGTGAGAAGTTCTAAAACGCCGATGAATTGATGCGCTCAGGCGGTATGCTATACGATGCTATACGTGTTCTGGCCTCGACGCGAGTATCGGGCGATACACCTTCTATCTCAAGTTTCCCGCCTGAATTTCTAGGTGCGGCATATTGTTATCCTCTTTCTTTATGATCTTTAGAATCCTCCATTTTCCCGTTCTCTTCTTTCTATTGTTTTGTGGTCCCTCTTACGGGACTCCTATTGGGTAGGGATCGAGTGCTACAACGGACTTCGCGATTCAGCACTCGGTGGCTGGGTGAAATTTCTGTCCGTGGTATATCTATACAGGGATGAAGCCTTGACTACCTTTCTGTCACAACAGACGTGGTTTCGAAAGGGCGACTTTGATTCGAACCTCCCAGTTATAACATACTTTATCTTGAGGCTCATGCTTGATCGACGGTTTCTGTTGACATTACAATACATTACAATATGCCCTAGGTCAAATCCGGCTTCAGTCTAACATCACTTCCCGAACTTCCGGTAACCGCACGCGTATTTTTCTAAATCTCATTCAACGTTCGCAGGAATGCATTTTCCTTACCCGAAAGATCCGGTCCATTCGGTGATTCTAAATGATGTTATGGATACTTGATGTTACGGTGGAATCAAATGGTGTGAGCGAAATATGTAGCCCCAATCCCAACTTTAACCAGCTTCGGAACATTTATGAGCTGGTCCGGGATCCATGGTCAGGATACGCTTTCGCAATACCCGAGGATTGGATTACCTAGATAGGAGGAATATACTCTAGTGCTTCGCGGGTCACCGGTAAGCCCATTGTGAGAGACAAGCAATACGAGAAGTATACAGAAACTTTATCTATTTGGATGAAATCGCTGCCGAATATAGCTACCGAGTTGACAAGATGTATAGAAAAGTATCCGAGTGGAGGGATATAATTAAAAAGAACGAAGTCAGGATGTACAGTCAATGGCTACCAGATAGTTCAATTGATGAACAAACGACTCAAAGATCGTACCGCAGTCATCGTGATTAATTGAAAATATTTCCGTAAAGATGAAACATGAAAGGCCTCACTGGCACTACCATATGTCCCTACATTAACTTGACCAACAAGGATGATTGTTGCAATCGAGAGGGTCCAATGATCGGCCAGGTGATAACTACAAAAGCCAGAACAATAGCAACGGCAACAACAACAATAAGTAATAAAGGATAACGAGGAAAGAGGAGTACTTTCAATGACCAGGGCGCAATCACGCATCACTGATCTCGTATGTTTACTCTAAATGCGAAAAAACCATTTAGTATACAAAAATACAAGATCATGCACAAAAGACGTGTGTGTGAGCAGGGAACATTCAACCGAATAGGGTTGTCTTCACTCCAGTAGGGGGTCGTATTTGGGATATCCGATAACAGGCAAAGAGCCAGGGAAATATCAGCGAGCATTCAATTTGTTATTGAAAGATGAATATTGAAGGATACCACCGAACAGCTGCTACAGACTGAGTCTTTTGAGATAATTGCCAGTATAAGGCATCAGAGACATAAGATAGAATAGAACAAAAAATATAATGATGTACTGCTTACTTACGTAAGGTAAGCGCCACGGCTCTCAGATGTACTCTTGGGAAGAACTTCGAACCTTAACATGGCCTCGCGTTCTATGGGATGTACCTCTGCCATCTTGAGGTTCCCACGAAGGAACCCGTTATCTCTCCTCATATTCATCATCCCAATAGTTCTCTTGATTTACCGCACCTTTGACATCCACAACTCTCTGCGATTCACTCGAACGCCCATCTCGGCCGTGCCGTCTCTTGATGATTCATTATCGGTTCCTAAAACTGATTCTCAACTCCCACCTCCTGATGGTTTGCCTTCGAATGACACGCATATCCTCCTAGTTTCAGGCTTCTACCCCTCAAGTAATTCTAAGCATTCCATGCAAGATTACCAGCAATGGCTTTCCCTCTTCCTCTCGCACATTACGACAGAGGTTTATTTCTTCACACGAGAGGACTTGGAGCCCATGATTCGTCAGATCCGCGGCGACCTACCTATTAGTATCAACACTACTTTTTCATCGCCGTTCCATATTCCGCCGTTGCAGAACCGTAGGAGAGACTATGAGCGCATGAAAGCGAGAGACAGGGAGGCGTACCGCCATTCTTTAGAAGATTATGCGGTCTTAGCGTCTAAGCCTTATTTTCTGAAGGAAGGCCTCCATAGTGCACGTGCCGACACTGGTACTAATTTCAAGTATGCATTCTGGGTGGATGCGATTATTTTTCGTCATAAGCATGTATGGCATCGTTGGCCCGCTCCTGAGAGGGTGGATGAAATATGGATGGAAGGTGTCAAGGAGAGCGGAACGAATGCCTTGGACCTCATGTTTTTCCCTTTGGAAGGGATACCTGATCCGAGTATGAATTTGTGGAATGAAGCAATGGGCCCTATAAACAACCGCATCAGTAGAGGTTCATTCTTCGGGGGAATGTCTGAAGCCGTTACTCGATGGTATGACCTCTACTTTGCCTACCATGACTACTGGATCGAGAAAGGACTTTTTGTTGGTAAAGACCAGTCACTTATCAACGCCCTTTTCTTCCTCTATCCCTCCCGTTTCCTTGGAGTCTGGCTCTCGGATCCCGGTGCGCCTGCAGCCACAGCGCTCCTCGCTAACTCCCCTTCCTTTTCCTCGTACGACGTCTCCCACCCACCCCCCAAGTTGCAACTGGAGACTCCACTCGGCCAGTGCTTAGACCCTTCGTATTATTATGTATTTTTTATGGGATCAGAAGTTGAACGGGCGGCCATGGTGGATTTATGGCTCGGAGAGTGGCGGTGGATGTGGCCATGGGAGTGGGTGACACAAGTGAACGTACCGAAGGAGGCATGCAGGTTGACAAGAGTATTAACAATGGAAAAGGCGTTAAAGAGAGTGTTTGGGGATGAGTGGAGCTCTCCAGAGATTCCTGTGATACTCGGTGAACATCTGTGATATTAAGGGTGAACTATGCCAGGGACAATTACTTACGTGCTCCAAGCTATCTACTGTACTGAAATTACTGCGTATGCCCTCGGTATCAATACGAGTAACCCTCGTGATTAACGGCGATCCTAGACCTCACGAGACGTTTTAGCGGCGTCTCGACTTCAGCTTCAACATTGCCACACACCAGTCAACTCTTAAATCAATCGACAAGCAATGTCTAGAAAGACAGATATACTTGTAATTGGTGCAACTGGTAGACTTTACTGTCAGAACTAGTTTCTCTTTGCCATGCTCATCGTCTCGCACTGGCAGGTTTCACGGGTCAGCTCGTGACGAAACATCTCAACAACCATCGTGACCGCGAATCCTTCACGTTTGCACTTGCTGCTAGATCGCATTCCAAGCTGAACAAGCTTGCTGCAGACCTTGATTTGAGCGCGCAAATACCGCTCTTGAATCTGGATGTCAGCAAAGTTGACGAAGTCGAGACTGTTGTAAAATCTGCAAAAGTAGTCATCAATACAGTGGGCCCGTATTGTCTTTGGGGAACACCTGTTGTACGGTATGTACTTTCCCAGAGGTGTGCTGAAATTGTGACTGATGTGTTCTGCAGAGCCTGTGCGCGGAACGGGATCCATTATGTCGACCTCGCGGGTGCGTTTTCATCTAATACAAAGAGTCTCACTGTTCACTGTCTAAATCACCTCTGTTGTAGGAGAAATCGCCTGGATAAAAGATATAATCAACGAGTGAACCAGAATCGTAGCCGAGTCGTGCAGCACTGTCTTATCAGTTATCACATTTCCAGGTTTGATTATTTGGCATCAAAAACACATGCTACAATCGTGCCCAGCTGTGGATTTGACTCTATTCCATCGGATCTCTCAGTTTACCTTTCCGTCCGAACACTAAAAGAGAGTCTAGGACCAGACGTGGAGACCGCCCGAAGCGTCACTGCTCACAGGCTAAAAGGAGGGATTTCGGGTGGAACATTAACGTCCTTGTACTCTTATTTCGAAACATTTCCCCGAGAAAAACTTATGGCGTCTTCGCAAGGTCACCTCCTTAGCCCCGCATCAGGCGCTGCATCTCCCCCAGTCAAAATTTGGTATTCGATGCCTCACGTCACCCCACGTATCGTTGGCGGGTTCCTTTTCATGGGACCCGGCAACCGAAGCATAGTTCTTCGAACGCGAGGTCTCCTGGAGGTGAATCCTTCAATGCAATCTTTGAGGTACGGTCCAGAATTCAACTATGAGGAATTTCTCGTCACGCCAAATCGGCTCGTGGGGATAATCATGAGTTTAACTGCCTTTGCGCTTGGGGCCTGCTTAAGTATATCGAGAATTGTGAGATATCCTTTTATCAATTAATAGTTGTACTAACGTGTCAGTTGTACCTTGCAGGGTCGGTGGTTTTTTAAGCGTCTTGTAGTCGACCATGTTTATGGTCCATCCGAACAGTGGGTTTTTAGATTCTTAACGTGTCTTGTACAGCTGGCATTCAATATTACCGGTACTCACGAATTTGTATCCAGGTTCATGGAAAAAGGCTTTCTCAAGACTACTAACGTCACTTCTTCTGTTCCGACCATTACGCATCCTAAAACTGTTGCAAAGACTGTCATCAGAATACGGGGCGATCCGGGGTACTTAAGTACCACAGGTAAGCTGTCTGATTTTCTCTTTATTTGCTATCCCCCTCTGTATTAGTGATATCCCGTCCATGGTTCTCTGTAATTCTTCTGATGGTCGTCCATGCCCCTCTTTTGCACAGCATATCATAATCTTCAGTGTTTAACACATTCATTCGTTCCAGTGATGTTGGCAGAATGTGCGATTGCTTTGCTAGATACCTCCAAGCTCACTCCCCTCGCAAAGCAGGGCGGGGTTTTAACACCCGTCAGCGCATTTGGAGACGAACTCGTACAACGACTGGAAGCCACTGGCAGGTTTCAGTTCGACACAGAAATTTTACGAACATGAAACCCGCATATGTTGCTATACAATCTGGTGTGTTCGGTTTTCACTGATTGATATTCTTTCACCTGAATGTTTGTAGAAATCCCGAGTTGGTTCTGCAACGTGTTCTCTTCGTACCTTTGTTCGGTTATTCTGTGTATTTAGAAGTCATCAATGTTGACAGTGCTCTTTTAATAAATCTATTCAATAGCCTGACAACCAACCTTCCGGATGTCTGTTCTGCGTTCAAATTCCACTTCTGCATCAAATTTGCAGTTTCACCTCGTTCACCATCATCCTGGCGTACAGTTATGCATATATAGGGTTTTCTTTCGGTTCGATTGAATCATACTCGTACAGATATTAACTGCTGAGTAGAGAGACGCAGTCGGACCATTGAAATACACACACCTGGACTAGGCGAGAATTGAAATCTGGTCACTCTTGCTATGTTTCGTTATTTATTTAATCTGGGGTTCCTCTCCATCACTATTGCGTGCAGTGAAAATATACCGCGATTAAGAAGGGAGCTTATCACATTTTGCGCTTCCAACTCCGGTCCTGAGCCTCGCTCGTGAATGGGCATAGTACTAGTGTTATCCATCCAGACTACCTATGTTTTGGCAGTATAGCACGATCTGACTAGGCAGCGGGTCTGCTTTTTTAGAAGTGTTAATTATGATTTACATGATAATGCCCCATTAGTAGCAATTAATTGAGAACGAAGAGCATTTCTACCCATCATGTGACTTTCATGTTCAATTCTGACACTAATACAATAATAATGTGTTTCTCACTGTGTTTCGTCTTTTTCACATTTGCTACTTTGTTATCGTTTTAGACCAAACACACGTTGCATATGCAATTCAACACGTGCGTTCTAACGCGGCACGGACAAACTCGGCGCACCTACAGCCCAAGGCGGTGTGAACACCCCTGGGCATACCCGCAGGGCTGACGGGCTGACGGGCTGACGGGGAGAAGACACACTGAAACATGTCCAACAATGGACATGCTTCGAACCGGTAAGGAGTGGGAATTGCCTACGGAGGTGATTACTATCGCGCGGCCATACGACACCTTCAAATTGGAGGGAAGAGAGCCATAAACTATGACGGACACAGGCGTATGGTCACTATTGACACTGAGTACGTATGACGGCTTCGCAGATACGTCTGTCAGAACTTGCTCGTTCCTGGCGGCATAGGGCGGATTAGGGATCAGACGATAATTTGGAAATGGATCTCGATGAAATCCAGATTCAGATCTCTTCTAGCCTTGTAGCAGTGTGGTATCATTGCCGTGGCCCTGAGATTATTATAATTATATGACCGTGTCCAAGGCCGCAGCTGAAGTTGCCGTAGGCGTCCGTGCCATTGTGATCAGATCATGAGTAAGTCGGGAGAACATAGCAGTTATGATAGCGCTCATACTTGAGCAAGGCGTCCTTGTCAACACTTTGATTGCGGGATGTACAGGCAATTGCCAGTTCATCGCCAGGTGGTGCGTCTGGTAGGGACCGAAACGCGCTCATCGTTCTTCTCAGGATTGCCCATCATGTGCTGGACAAAGGGTTGAACCGACGGTAATGTTCGGCCAAACACTCCTTCCTGTTCAATGTTGACCCTGCCATGAAAATCCGAATGGTGCAGCTCCGCAATCGGCAAGTGCCCTTGTGTCTCGCCAATGCTAGTACAATGCTCCAATGGACCTGTGCGGCTTGATCAGCGTGAGGTCAACTGAGCAGGAATGAAGACAATGTCGTGAATGGGGTCTGCAACAAGTTCAAGTTGATTTGCAGACACCAAAAGGAACCCCCTTAATGGAAATCCCACGGGGCCGGTCGTAGTCATGATACCAATGTGCTGATTCGTGGCGCTGATTCGTGGTGATTCACAAGGTGGCGCCCTATAGAAAAAGTGATAATATTCGGTCGGTTAAATAAGGATGCTGTAATTAGTGTGACATACATGTGACTGGCACATTGCGCCGGCCGACCTGGACACGGTCCTGCTCGTGGTCTCTTGCCTCTTGACCATCATGATCACCGTAGCACCTCTCGTCCATGCAGGTCATCCGTCAGTTCATTCAGTCCCCTCACCCCCACCTTCTTCTCCAACGTCTGCAAGGTCTCGACGAATTGCTATCCTTCCTCCTCCTCCCGACCCTCCTTCGTCTCCACCGCTCCCTGCTCGTTCTCCACTACGTCCTACACCACGACCATCCCCCGACGCGCCCATTCCCACTCCAAATCCTGCCTTGTCTAAGCGCAAGCATGCTCTCATCGAATTGCTTTCCTCTGAACGTGCCTATGCCTCTGACCTTGCCTTGATTCGAGATATTCACATGCCTCTGGCACTCGGTCAACCTGCACCTTTCCTCACCTCGTCAGAGTCAATGGCAAGCCCACCGCCACCACCGCAGGTAGCTCCTATGACCAAGGAGGATACCAAGATTATATTTGGCAACGTCGAAGAACTCGCTGTGTTTTCCGAGGTATTTTGTGACAAACTCGAAGGGGCACTAAGTGGTGTTCTCGACCCAGATGGCGATGGCCAGGATCATGTGGCAGAACTCTTTCTTACCATGGTACGCTTTCTCTCTACTTTTCATGTACCTTCTCACCGGGTAGTAGATTCCCCATATGAAACCACCTTATACAACCTATATCACCCGACACCCATCTGCTGTTGCCCATCTTAATGCGCTTCCGCAAACTCCGGCCCTCACTGCTTACCTTGCTCAGACACATACCCTTGCTCAGTCGTATACCCACGCCTGGGATCTACCATCGTTATTAATCAAACCGGTTCAACGCCTTCTCAAATACCCCCTCCTCCTAGCAGCAATTATGGATGACACCGAGCCTGGTGATGCCAAGGATAAGTTGCGTGAAGCACGTGATAAGGTCGAGGAAGTAGCCCGAGGTGTTAATGAAGGACGACGACGTTTGGAGGTTGTCAAGAACCTCCTGGATGGAAAGCATCCAGCTCCTGTCCGCCTGAAGAGTATTAAAGGGCTTAGACATAGAAACGGAAGCAACGATGATCAGGGGCAGCTCGAGACGTTGGAGAAAGTTCGTCTTTTTTTTTCTTATGTCCGTATAACACTCACACATGCATCAGCGAGTCCACGTGTGCAGGGAATTTGTTCAACAATTTGCCAGAGGTATCGTTAACTGGACCGCGTCTCTTCGCGATGTCATATCCCAACTTGAGCGCTGGTCTGCTAGCTTCGGTCGCCTTATTGGTCTCGGCCAACCCCACACTTCTGAAGCACTCTATCTTTTTACAGATATCGTCACCTCACAAATATTTCCCATCTGGACTTCCTTTAATGTTGCTATTAAAACTATTTTATTGCCACAGCTTGCCCGCCTCCTTACCACCACTGCCCAGCCTCTCCTCCTTCTTGAACACATGCATGCTCTCCGCCCGCAACATCTCCAACTGCTCGACACACCGGTGTCAAAAACTCGTCTCCCCAATTCTCTTGCAGAAGCCTCGCGATCCTACCTTGCTTTAGAAGCTCAGCTGCGTAACGAGCTCCCTCGGTATATCAAGATCCTAGAACGCGGATTCATGGTGTGTTTAAAGCAGTTCGCTGACTGGCAGGCCCTCTTCTGGAGAGAGATACGTGCGCAGTGGGTTGAACTGTGGGACGCACTCAGTATCGAGGGGGACATGACTGCCGGTGCTGATGACACTGTCAAAGTGTGGTGGGAACGATGGGAATCTATAGATGCCTCTGCCGCCAAACTTGGAATAACTAAGTCCAGAGAAGATAGAGCGTCGCGTGTATCACAGTCTTCAGGACCCGCTGCGGCCCTCACTACAAACTTTGTTGTCGGACCTGTTCCTACCATGTCAATGGCTTCGTTATCACTTGCATCCCCTTCTGCGTCGAGGTTCCGTCGTCATTCCATACAGACCCTTGATCTTGACGATAATATGTATCTTCTCAATGGTGATGGGACTTCTGGCTTGTCACCTCACGAAATCGTTGTTGCATCTCCGGATTCATTTTCTTCGCATGAGGGAAGGCGAGAGGGTGGTGGAACCCCCGCATGGTCAAATGACAATGGATCGATTGTACGGCGAAACAGCAGTGACAGAACTGTCGCAACCCGTAGGGAGTCTCAGAGACTCCCGAGCAGCAAGCCAGAAAATACTCGTCAGAACCAGTCAGCTGTTCGTCGCAGCAATACCCGACTCCCAGTGGTGCAAGTGAAAGGCGATAAACCTTTAGCTGTCGGTCGCCCCTCCACTCCTCGCGTAGGCTTGAGGCCTGCCACGATACGCCGGGACATCGAAACCACAAATACTTTGAAGAAGAAAGGCAGTGACTCGACAACGTCTTCTTCCCCCCGATCACCGCGCGCTTCTGTACACACCTCCTCGTCTGCGTCGAGCTTGCTGAATCATCGACTATCGATGCAGTCTGTCGATGTACATATTGGAATGGATACGCATGCTCCCCAACGCTCTCCATCCCGAGCGTCACAACTAGCTCCACGTACGAACGGTTTCACGCCAGGACCCTCTATCAATGACCCCGTCTCCGGTACTTCACGTACGCCGGTGCTCCGGGTTGCATCAATCCCCTCGGTTGAGCCCCCCTCCTCAACACCGGGCAAGAAAAAGACTCTATTGCAAGCTGGCGATCCCGAAGATCGCGGCCGGCTGGTAAAGAAATTCAGTATACACAAGCGGTTTGTAGATGTTTTCCGGTCGCCGTCACGGTCCAAACGGTCCGCTCCTCGCACGAACGCACAGACCATATCTCCCGAGCCTTCATTATCGCTTGTCCTACCATCTTCCACAATTGAATTCGCGACGTATCAGCATCATCCAGAGGTAGCAATGTATACGTGTGCCGTGGTTCATCCATTTTTAATGCCACTTCCTCCGTACCGTGACTTCCCGTTCCTGGCGCTTCAGATCGAGGACAAAATTGAGGTACTTTCAGAGGCAGGGCATCCACGAGATCATGAAGAGCTGCCGATACGTCCAGAAGACGATAACATTGACGACTGTCTACTTCTCGGGAGGGATGAACATGGTACTGTAGGTTGGGCTTTAGCTAGTTGCTTGGTGATTTTGACCCGATAGATGCTTTTTTTTTCTACATGTCCTGTCTCGCTCTCTTTCACTCTGTTACAACATTCTCACCTTACATGTCACGTTTTTCTCTTCATACGAGCCATTTGTATCACATTAATGATATTCCAAAAAAAAATTTTTTTTGCTACAAATTATTCCTATATAAGTGAGCTATTTTTAGTTCAGATGAAAGACGGGGGTAAAAACAAGGCGAAACATGTGGAAACGGCGTGCGTATCCGGTATGTTAATTGAGTTCTGTTGTCCGTATCTTGGTATAAGTATTCAAAACTCCGTATGCGTAGGTACAATGGTGTCTTTGGGCTGGTCATCTTTGTCCAGCGGCCAAAAGTTATGCGTGAAAAATCCCTCTGGATCATACTTGCGCTTGACTTCACACAACCTTTGCCAATTGTCGCCGAAAGAACCTTTGATCCGTTGATACGATTCGTGTATACCAAAAAACTAGATGTCCCCTACGGTCAGAAGGCGGTATAGCTCCAAGGAATAGGGAAAAAAACATACGCTTGGAAATGGGCCACCTGTCGAAGCAGGACCCAGGGTCTCTTTTATCCACTGTCGCACATGTAAGTATAAGCTAATAACTTGGGACATGTTTCTCTCACTTCTTCGGCGCTAGTGACGCATCGGGGATCATCTTCATCCAACTCCCACTGGTGGAAAGCAGCGATGGTCCAAGTTGCTTGTCGGACAGAGGCAGGGAAGCAACCGCCATGGTCATCAGAAACATTCCCACCAGACAACTCGAATAACCAGGCTGAGGCGTCAATAAATTAGAGACACGCTTTTTCATGGAGAGCGATCAAGGTACTTACTGCATCCTACTGGGGTGTCAGCAAACCGCATGACTGTGTCGTGGATCATCTCGTCGGATAGTGTGCCTAGCAAGTCCGAACGAATAAACCACTTGCGCCCAGCTAGATGAAGACCAATGTCACCCACTCCTCTCAGTTCAAAATAATCGATATCACGTACCGCGACCCCTTAAACACTGAGCCAGACTATCTTGTTGATTCAAAAATGTCTTTTCGGAGACCTCATTAAGTAAGCACTGTTCTCCCTCCCAGGAAGTGATGGCCTGCAAATACTCGACGCCCTGTTCTTGGGGACCCAGATAACATAGTTGAATGACAAGGAGAGCCTGTCCGTCAGGACCAGCGGTGAGTATCACGTTTGCATAAAGCTCCCTTGGCACACTCTTGACGCAGTCCCGGAAGTGCTTAATGAGCGAGGCAGCCGTTGACCGACGGAATTTACTGTTGGAAAGAAATGAGGTAGGTACATCACTCAAGACGGGAAAACATACTAAAGAATATTGCCTGCGAAAACTACGGGGACAGGATAAGCCTTCGCCTTGTACCGCGTTACAATACCAAGCGCAGGGCCGGCACCACGTATCGCCCACCATAAATCTACGTCGATGGATGTGTCAGCTTCCCTTTTTTTCCCATATAGATGGTAAACTGTACCCGGATGCTCAGTCTGGTTCACGACAACAATTGATCCATCTGCGAGGACCATTTCGACCTCGACCAAGTTGTCGATGCTGAGGCCATGTAGACGGCTCAAGAAGCCGAATCCTCCTAAAATCATCACGCTCGCCCCCACCGGGTGTGCTGAAAACGGCACATGATACGGGGTAAAGCAAGGCGCCCCTTCAAGGGACGTGGCAGGTAATGGATGCGAAGCACTATACAGATCGATATCCTTTTGTTTAGCACCAGCACCGAATGTGACAAATGCGTATGGAAACCGTGGGTTCACCCGGGTGGGCATATAATGTCCTGCCGGGGAAAACACACTGGAACCCGGTTGCGCAAAAGACGGCGCTATGATGGAGGGAGGGTCTAATGTAGGTAATGATGGTGCAGCTGGCGTCACCGCTGGAGAGTCCGACAAGTATCCGAAGGGATCAGACTGGGAAGGCGGCGAGGTGCTCATTGGCGTATCAACCGAGGCGGAGTCAGTCGATGTCATATATCCAAACAGATCCCCCTGAACCAAGGGTGTCGATTGAGACTTGGAGGTACGCGAGTGGACATGAGTGGCGTTTGTTATAATTGACCTGTTACCGCTAGGGAACGAGGAGCCGGAACCAGAATACAAGGAACGGGAACCGCCCCCACTGGGACTTGTATTCCCTTCGCCAGAGATAGAGCCCGAAGACTTCTGACGATCGATACCAACTTGTTCTAGGAAGGCCGGACTAGAACTATTGATAATCACGGGTATATGTGGATAGAAGGTCTGGACCCTGGTAGGGTGATTATCCATACGCTGGGATTTAACCGATGATACCTCGGGAACCGGTGCGGACGGCAACGGCGAGACCCCAAGCGAACTTCTGGAAAAATCTTCCTTCGAAGAGTTGACCTCGTCACAAAAGGCCTCCTCCGCTCGCCGTTTTCCCGTTAACGGCATCAGAAATTCCTGTGGTCCTGGAAGCGGCTCACCAGAGGCCTCTGGCATGTAGAAGTCGTCGACCTCCCGTCCCTTGCCCGCATTTCTTGAAGATGGCATGTCCTTGATGCTCGTGAATCCCCCCTCTGAGTTCATTTTCTCTATGTTAATGTCGTTGAGGAGAGAGAGATCGAGGATGACATCGCCTTGAACGGCCTGTCCGTGAGTGCCGTACCCGGCTGCCTTGGGAGACAAGGACAGTGAGTGACGGGTACAAAATTTGACCACCCTTGACCATGATCAGCTGAGATAATACGACCCCCTCGGGTGTTACATACTGGCTCACGTCCTTGGTATCGAACGGCCTAACCAGCAGAGACGCTCGAATTACGACATCACCATTAAATATCTTGGAGTGCAACTCGAAACTATGCAGGCAAGTCGAGTGGGTGAACTAGAAAACAAGATGGATTCTAACCTCTGATCACCACGAGAGTACACTGTGCCTTTGATGGAAGTCACGAGTTCAGAACGTACCGAGGGGTCCACTGGCTGACGCTCGACAACCGAAAGCTGCGCGGAGAGAACATTAGAAAGTAAACGTGGGTGGTCCATAGCTGGAGGTCAAGAGTGGACTCGAGAAGGACATGCAATTAGTTATACCGTGGTGAGCCAGGCCCAGGAACTCAGAACAGGAGAAAAACATTACGGCGTTTTGTGATGGGCATTTGAATTTTACGAAATGAATTCGGGACGGCATCGCGAACCTGCTCCAATTTATTATGCGCCACAGTACGTATGTCTCTACGGTATCAATCTGAACTGAAATCGTTCTGGCTCCGATGACTTCGACTTCGATATCCTGTTTGCTTCTTGTTTCAGCAATGTCAAAGCCCTATTGCCGCACATACAACTTTTTTTTTTCCGCCTCTGGGCCAACTCGATGTTTGACACGGGATTAGTCACTCCAAAACTCTTGGCACTAGATTTGATTCTCTCATTGCTCAGGCAGCATGATGTGAAATCTACTTATTTTGTCACCTAATGGTGTGGTAATATTCATGACCTCCCGGATTGCAGTTAGAAGTCTGGAGTTGACGATGCTTGCCTTCCCTTAGCTACTGCTACCGAAAACAGGTATCATGTAAACATGTTTGGAATGCAGCCCAAGTTTTATTAAATGACGGGCTGTCCAGACTCACGACGTGATACAGCGGCCGAACATCCTGAATGAACACCTCATAGCATGTGATCCGCGATTGCGTAATCATTATGTTCGGTGAGCGCGGGCGTGCAAGAAGTGAAAATCTCCTGATAAAATACCATTACTTCTGACATTGTGCTCACAGTGGCTCCTAGATCATAGAAAACTACTAGAATCCCCCAACCAGAGCAGCAGAGAGCTTCTCAAGCTTTACCCAACTGACGTCCCCAGAATTTGATGCCACACACGTTTCATATCTGCAATTCATTCTCTTTCAATCAGTAGTGCGGGTCAGACGGGTATGAATCTCAGTTGTTTTTTTTATGTAGTGTCAAATTTTCGTAACGGAAATCGAAACTCTGACCTTTCGCGTAAGTGCTCTTATACTTCTATCCGTGCCGGCTCCCAAAAAAATTCAGTTATAGGTGAGTAACCTGCTTGATCAGTCTAAATCGTGTGGCAAGCGTGCACCTCTTTGACGTCAAAATTTCTCCCGGCGGATATCATTACACCTCCTCTATTTCACACCTAGCAAATAGTCCCTCAGGCTCCAGGTGAAAGGATACCTCTGTGCTCTTCTCACCCTCCATCCCCAGTTCTAAGGGTCTCCGTGCCCTTTAGGAAGTCATAGCACCGCCGATCCATCTATAAATGATTTTGCTCCTCCTCGGCGTCGTTTATGGTAACCACCATACTCTCCATCCAGTACTCGCCGGATGCAAGAGTGGCTTCAAGTCGAATTAGCAAGGGAGGATACCCCCTAGGAAGTCTACTTCTTCTGCCAGACGATAACTTAATTGGGGTGCGCTTCCACCTGGCTTTCATTGACCCCGGCTATCGCAGAATTCGGTACAATTTCTGCGGTTCCTCGTCATTTTGGCCTACCTATACACCAAACTTCCGCCATGCCAATGCCAGCAATTCTGCATTGTGTGGTCTGTGATTTAGGTTGATGCCTGGTCAACTTCGTGCATGAGCATTTCTTATACCTCAGAGGCATAGACATGATATGATATCAAGTGTGCGTGTATCGTGGCGTGCACTCCACTCCAATCTCCGCCTCTTCTGCTTGAGGTCGACGTATAGACTCTGTGACATAAACACCTTACCCCTTAGCACCAGCAGAATGCTGAGGGGATTTCCCTCTTGACCATACTGGCCCTAGTATGATACCTCAATGACAAAAAAAGCCAAACGGGCTTTTACGGACAGTTATAAGATACAACCAGATTCGGAATGGTAAAAAGCACTCATTGGCGAAGAGTTTAAGAGCCGCAACCAAATGGAGCTTTGGATAGAGGTAAAAGCAGCTCTTTTATAGGTTCTAGAGGTTATGCCTTAGGAGGGATGACCGTTCCCCTAACCACGCACCGCGGACACCCACGTTAGGCTATACTAGTTTGGAAAATGGGAGACAAAGACGATACGGTACTAGACCATCGCCGGACTCTGCGATAACGATCGACCGCGAGGTCCTGTTTCTTCCTACAATTCTGTCCACAGTTCTCGAGCGCCTTGGGACATTATGATATTCGTAGAAGTTGCCCAAACAACAGAAAGGAGCACCCGGACAACATTACACTACTTCCATGGAAGACCTCGCTCGAGACTATACCTCATGAGATCGACTTGCAGAAGACTCGATGCATTACTCATCTTGCAGAGAGAAAGATAAGGAGACAAGCCAAAAGGTGTTGGGCACACTTATTTCCTCCCGCATGCTCAACGTTCGAAAATGATGGATGTCACGCGCGCTGCTCAAAAAGGTTGAAATTTTGAATTGGAGCTGTGGTCTGTGTCAGCCTCCCCATGCTTATTCAGTACCCAAGGTTCATAAAGTGCGTCCAGCTGCTGAATAGCATGGCTGTGACTTTGTCGCGTGTTCCTTATTGTCCAAGCATGAGATTTCTAGGCTCCATAATTTGCGTTACGTGTAACAAATTTGTAAATCAATTGGATACAGATGTTGTTCCTCTGTTTGCGTGATCTGGTACCCTTGATATATATTGTAGAGTTGAAATGGGGCAAGTTCGGCGGTTATGCCACCGGCGGTGCTCGTTAGGCCCTTGTCAAGTAATTAGATATACGGTGGCACATTAACCGTCAAGCTATCAGGTATCTCAAAAATGCCAAGGTCGCCAGGGCCAAATCAGAGCTAAATAATCAGACTTCTATTCGCTTTCGTTAAGCTCGTTAAGGATCTGACAAAGGGAGTTGGCGGGAAAATCCTTGATATCCACAGTATGTTTACATGAAAGCTGGGCCGGACTCCGTGATTTTGTGGCACGTCCCCATGCAAGCGGATAGATGACCGCACCCGATCATCTGCCCGGCTGACGAGAGTGATTGATTCCAATTGACTCCCCCAGGGAGATATGATGGATACATGTGGTGAAAGAGATAAACAAGCACCGGTGTAAATCGCCGTAGATAGATTACGAGCGGTCCGATAATCGCAAGTTCGAATCTGCACCAAAAGTTGTCCGCTGCGCTGTGCATGACGGCTTCAAATTACATCCTGTCCGATAATCAGCCGCCCCTCATCGACCAGACAGATCATAGATATTTCCTAACAAACGCAAAAGATCCGGTACAGTTAAATACACACAGGGGGCTTCTTAGCATCAATCACTGACCAGTATTGTGGAGGAGAAAGAGGAGAACATGTGCAATCTTGTCCAGAAGCAGCAGAGGCGATGTCATCGATATTGCAACGTCTTTAGGAAGTCAGAAGCATATGGCTCGATTCGAACATATGAAGAAAAGACTACTATTTTTGGTCTTACGACCCTGAGGCACTGGGCAAGTATGGACCAGAAGTACTGGACCTATTTGACTCACAGCTGGTAAGTGTTCAAGAGGCTAAATATAAGACTATAGCCGTAAAACATCAACAAATGGTGTTGTTCCCAATCTAGTGATAACACCAGTTCCCAGCGACGTGGACAAAGGATCAATGACTTCGTATATCAGAAGGCCCGAAAGACTGTCATGGCGTTAAGCGGTGATGTTACTTGGAGACGGCGCACGTTGGACTGTGCAATATGGCCCCAATTTCCTTGCCATTCGCATATTAGACTTGTCCGAAAAGTCAGCCCGTGGCTGTGAAAGTCAAAACTCAAACTGCGCGCTGACTAAGCAAACTGTAGTCGCCGCATGGCGTTGCACATTGTTTCTGCGATTCTCTCGAACGCAGTCCCCAGTAGTGCTTATTTTCCAGCAATAGTCATCATTCTCTTGCTGACAATCATCCGCGCATACACACAAGGGCGACGCACAAACAGGGACCGTGATTTGCATGCTCGCACCGTGATTCTTACGGTGAGCCGGATTTTGCTGTGCTACAAGTTGTGTGACTAAGGTCTACTCACTTGAGGGTGCATTTACACCGCTAGGTCTCACACTACTGGAGTTTCTGGCCAAGAAAGGAGCTCATGTCATCGCCCTCGTGCCGACGCCCTCGCTCACGTCCCACCATGACGAGATTCTTACCCTTCTGCGCAGCACGAGTTCGAATGATGCCATATATGCGGAACCTTGTCCCCTTGATTCACCAGCAGAGATCAAGAAGTTTTGCGAGCGTTTCGTCAACACTGAAAACGAAAGGGACAGAAGAGTCGATGCTCTCATACTGGCTCATGAGTATCCACACATTGGAACCTGGGGAATGGGTATCGAAAGATTGGGTGATTTACGCAGTGAGGAGAGCATGAAGCGGGATGAAAATGCCATGGCGACGTTCTTGCTAGCTACGCTCCTCCTTCCAGCGTTACTGGTCGCACCTATCGAGAGAGATATTCGCATTATTAACATCGTCAACCCCTTTTATGCTGCAGCTGCTCCTGCGTTCAACCCTCGCTTTTCTTCTGTGTTATATAATCCTGTCTCCCAGAAAACTATGACCTCTGAGAGGTTACCGATTGAGCATCCCTCATCATGGAGTCAGGAGGGGCAGCGTGCACTCCGCACAGCTGTTTTTACACGCCACTTGCAACGCATACTTGATGCACTCCCTGAACCTGGTACCCCTCCAGCGTCTAAAGCTTCATCTTCGAAGACCAGGTCGAGTCCTGCACAGAAGGTCCAGCCACTGAAATCGAATATCCTTGCCGTCACAGTATCCCCTGGAATTGGCCGTACAGATACCGTTTCACCCTACCTGGTCCCTCCAGACTCCTTGCACGGTCCATCCACCGCAAGACAATGGGTGGGCGTCATCCTGTGAGTCATCGACTGTTTATTACCTACACATCAAATGAAAGAAAATCAGCTATATTTTGTTTCTTCCATTCTTACACCTTCTTACCAAGACGCCCACCTCCGCTCTTCAAAGTGTCATCCATGTTCTGTGCGTATCAAAACCGCGCACGCGACGGCACGTTCCCTTAGCCGAAGATCTAGCGCAACCACCGCCCGAACCCCGGCCTAAGATCTTGCCACAGACAGGAGATGCTGCCAGAACTGCGGAAGAGGAAGAAGTTCTAGTGCCTGGAGCGTTGTATGCTGACTGCTCGGTAGTCCGACCGAATTTGCATGTTTCCAAATCAGCCTCGGTAGGGCAAGACCGGCATCAGGATCCTGAGCAATTTGACCTTGGGCTTGGCGACGAGCCCTTAGGACGCGCAGTATGGGAGACGTTAGAGGATGGCGTAAAGATTTGGGAACAAAGAGAAAAGGAGGCAGAGAAGCAGCGGACATCCTAGATATTACAATGGAGGATACACAGTGCGTGATTTATGTGTGGTAACAGCTTAGGCCATTCCGAGGTTACTTTGGTTCCTACGATACGACACGCATGATGATAAACTGAACGCGTTAACGCGTACTACACGTGACCTTTATTATCGGATCTCAGCGAGTCTGCTTCGACTTCGACTTCCGAGCCTTATGCACGTATATACACAGCAATGCGATCCTAGCCCAGGCTTAATTATGGGTGTCGCTTGGACCTCCAGCTCCAGGCCTATCAATATCTTGCCCTGTAGGCTGTCAGGGTTGTCGGGCTGGAGAGGTATTTCTGTTAGATGGTCCCTTGTTGCGTTCAGTTTCCTTTTTCTTTGCAGCTCCGTCGCCAGAACTGTGTGACATACCAAGCGTTCTAGCGAAATTGGGTTCTCCTTTGGCGGTCGCGTTCATCCATCACTACTATGCTATCATCCTGCGGCTTTTGCCGGTGGGATTATAGATAGCAAATCTACTAATAAGCGAGTCCACATGCACCGCTATTTACAGCTCTCGCATTTCAGTTTGGATGGATCGAGTCACAACACGAGCTCGCACCTGATTGGTAGCACAAGGTCCAAGGGACACGCTTGGGATGTATTCATGGCGGTAAGATGCGATGGTCCCTTGGCAATCTCAATCTGCCAATTTCTGACTGGTATATTGTCATCCGAGTCTTTTTCTAAAATTGACACACCCCGTCTTACGCAGGGACGACTGGCATCCAGCGGAGGATCCCCTTGACTACGTGTTGCTTACGGTGCCAGGGTCAAAGGCGAGAGATTACGAGCACGTAGTAAGGCTGGAAAGACGGAGGAGCTGACGTGAAACCTTCGTGGTATCCAGTTACCTTATACGGGTGCCAATGAGTAGAGCGTAACCCTAATCAATATGTGAAGTGGCAATAGAAGCAGAAGAGTGTGCTAATTGCTACCGTTTTGCATCGCCACGCACATCTACATTGAGACTCTACTAGGCCGTCGCCCGTAGAGCAACGCATGCTTGGTACGCGCTTGGAAACAGCTGGTTCCGAGAATATTATTTGGGCTGTATCAGAAACTATTCCCAATTAGTAAGTTCCCGGCTGTTCTGATAGCCACCACGTTCGACACATCAGCTCGAAAGACATCTACCAATTAGGAGGACACCATACTGGAGCTCCCTTGAGTAAATATTTTTATGTAAGTCTTGTAAGCTGGTATATATTTTGGCCTCGTCTCGTGGCCGCCATGCTCCAGAAACAAAAGAACTGAGTTTTGGGCCTCGGCTGCTTGGCAAGGAACGACCAGCGCTCTAGTCTAATCGCGCGCAGTCTTTCAGCGACACCCACAGCCATGGCGGGTGCTGGGGAGGACATGGATTGGCAGTCCATACCATATCCCCCGCCAGTTGCAGCGCACCTCACAGCTCTGCCTTTCGATGTATTTCTCGAGTTGGTCACAAAGCTGGATGTCGTGGACATGATTCACCTGAGGCTCGTACGTGAGACATCGTCATTCTTTGACAAACGTTCACACCGGCTCCTTTAACATCAACAGACATGCAGAGCATTGTATGACATATCCTCTTCCATTTCAGTAAGCGCTCCCCAGTCTGAGACTGTTTTCTGAACCTTTCAACTAAACCCGTCATCTCGCGTGATAGGTGTGGGTGATTCTCGCCGAGACCATGATAAAAAGACGGCCAATTCCACTTCCCCCTTTTCGTACTCGTGTCTCACTCACTTGCTCGGAGCTACAGGCTGCCGTATGCAATGCAGCTAGGCTCGAGAGAAACTGGTTGAGTAGTTATGGCCGCTTGCGTTCACCTCCAAGGGTTTTGCATGAACCGGGACGCGTGCACGGTGATATTCTGGTAATTCTCCCTGGTGGGAGGCATCTTGTCACTGGTGCATCTTCTAGTCGCGGCGAGGGTCTGGGTGCCGTTCTTCGGGTGTGGGATTTGACCACCGGAGAGCGCTTGGCCAGTTTTGACGTGCGACCTGAAGATGTGGTTCTCCAATGGCGTCCAGTGGATGAAGGTCGTGCCGTGATGTTTCTTGTTAGAGACGGCGTGTTGTCGTAAGTGGATTTGTATCTACATTTGGCAACGTGAGCCTAATTCTTTCAACCCCTCAGAACATCGGCTCAACATTATCATCTACTTCGACTGGAATTCACCCAAGGAAATGACTCCTCCACTCAGGCCTCATTTTTTCATCATAGCTCACTGATGCAAGAGCTCCCGGTCGCGGATACATCACTCTCGGAAGACGTAGTTATTGTCCTTGCGATTGATAGCGACGCTACCATAACCATATTCATCCTCCAATGGCGCCACGGAACTATGGTGTCTGTGAAGACGAATGTCAAGCCAGTAAGTCTTGTATGACTGCTTTCTCCCCGGAACCCTCAGATTTATAGTCGCTTTAAGCCCGAACACCCATATTTCGCAATTCTCTCACTCAATAACTTGTCGATATGGATAGACTCACCCTCTGCGCCTCGGACATATTCATTTCCTCTTTCTGCAATTTACCCACACCTTTCCTATCCTCCACAACCGCCAATCTTTCTCCCACAAGCCGCGCCAATCATACTGAACCATGTCGCCAATATCACACCCTCACCGCCGCCAGGTTTTCAACCGCTCTATCGAGATACTTCACGTAGATGGGCCACGAGTCCCGAAACCCCCCTACTCTCTCGACCCCTTTCAATCTTACACATAACTACTCGTCACGAGGAGGAGACTGAGAGGATTTACACGTGTCTCTCTCACGAATATCTCCCCATCGAGTTCAGCTCTGACCCTACTGACCGCGCATACTTTGCACCTATAAGTATTGTCACGACATCAGTCACTAATCCTAATGGCGAAGTTACCGATATTCCTATCATTGCAGCCGAATCTGCCAACGCAATTTTTCCGGAACTGCTCCCTTCTGGCGAGACCCAGCTGAGGGTTATTACCCTTCCTCCCGAGGATCCTGCTGAGAGACGTCACGACCCTCAATGGTATAATAACCAATTGATGAGACCCTTGGAGGCGCCGCCAGAGCTGAATTTCACAGGAGGCGTGATTATAATGACCCTCGATGACGCGGCAGGTGTGTTGGCGGTCGCTGTTGAGGGTGGGGATATCTTTATATTGGAATACTAATACCCGAACAATGTGATGGACTCATCACTGGCTCGTATCTCAATTCTTTACTTTTTGGTTCTAGGATATACTACACTGGTTTATATTCCACTACTTCTAGATTGTATTTTTTTCAGAACATTTCATATACATATTTATGGATCCAGCTGGCTATCAGATCTTCTAATTGTTGGGTCTTGGTGCCCTAATAATATGGGGTCATATATATATATGTGTGTGACTAGCCTTTAGTGAGCTTGGCCACATGGGCAATGTGGATGCAATACTAAGTTTCCTCATCAATTACCCGCCCTGAGCTGGTGACGATATTACATTCGAAACGTGAAGTCGTTGTTCACGTGGCATTGATGCACGCGGAACAGAGAATTCCAGGAAGGTGGAATCCCAAAAGATCTGGGGGATGGCATATATGCGAGACAGGCCGAGTGGGAGACTGAGTAATGTAGATAAATACACCTGATATGTCCTTTAGGCATTAAATTCAGGAGCGGAATGGAAGTGGGAAGGTATTCCGCAGAAGAACGACCCAGTCACTCTCTGAATAGCCTTAGCTCCATATAAGTTGCAGAGAACCAGCTTGAGTGTTTCAAAGAAATTTTTGGGCAGCAACGAACTCCATTGCCAGTGATGGGAAGCTGAAACAGATGGACTAAAGAAACGATAAGATAGCAGTAGCACGCTACGTAAGCCAACCCTTGATGGTTAAAAGATCATGAGGACACGGAACACAGAAAGTATGAAGGCGAGAGGTGCCGAAGCATAATGCTCCAGTTTCAACTCCGCCATGTACATCCGCCGTTCCTTGCTCGCCATTCTCTTCGGTTGCATTCTTTTGCTCTCCTTTAGCCTGCTTCTGTGGTCCAGATCTAACTATGTTACTTCATTTCCTTGGGCTGGCTCTAAGTGGACGGATGGAGAACATTCCCACCTGGACATCGCTGATGGTCCTTTACATTTGGGTAACGATTGGCTAGATCCACAGCCTGGTGATGACACACTTCGGAAAAATCCACAAGGCATCGATACTTCAGACGACATTCCGAGTCCCATTCGACTTGCTTCTCCTGTTTTACGCGACCGTCTCAAGTCGCTTCTAGAGTCCCCTACACTATCCCATTCAGAAGCAGTGGCTAAGAATGAAGAGGCCTGTCCTCGACGTGTTGCAGACATGCAAGTGAATCAAGACCAGCTGCGAGATAACAGGGAACGGTGGCTCGCTGTCAATGTATCCGATATACACAGTCGGAGACAGGCGATTGTCCAGCATTTGGAACAGCTAGAGAAAGAAGGGAAAGATGTTGTAGGGTTGGGAAGTGGCGCAGGTGAAGGCAGAGGTGTGGTGATGACGGCTGGAAACAAGGTAACAATAATTTCGGGTGCCAAGTTGACTCTATTCATATGATATTGTCAAGGACACAGCGAGAAGTGCACTGGTAACGCTCCGCATGCTGAGGGAGGAATTTAAGTCAAGACTACCCGTTCAAATCTTTTCATTCCCAGGGGAGATCATGGATGAGGCTGTCATCACCGCCATGCATGACTTGGGTGCTACACATCACGAAGTATACATGTTCACTGAGTCGACTGAACAGGCAGTTGAGTCAACTCCTCTGTAGCTTCCAGGCCTGCAAAAAGACCCTAGCGCGTGGAAGAATTTCCAACTCAAGGCAGCGGCAATTATAGCTTCTACATATACAGAGGTTTTGTATCTCGATAGCGACAACGTCCCACTACGAGACCCTGAATATTTGTTTGATGAACCTGCATACAAGGAAAACGGTGGTGCGGTCTTTTGGCCAGATTACAACAAGGATCACCGTTGGTTTTTTTTTCAATGCGTACCTCGGTATGTAATTGACCATCGTGTCAACTTTAGCGGACAATCCTGTTTGGCGTGTACTGGGGAAAACATGCAGCTATGACGAGTGGGAGGTCGAATCTGGCCAGATTTTAATCGACAAGCGTGGAAATGGTGGCCTCAACCTCGCTGCTTTGCACGTTGCGAACCACATGCAGACTAATCACGACTTCTGGTTTTTGATCTCTGGTGGAGATAAAGACACCTTCCGGTATGCATTTTGGGCGCTCAGAGCAAGATACTTTGCGGCTCCTCGCTGGCTCTCTGCGTTAGGCGCAGCTTCTGGATGGGATGCGCCACGGCAGGATAGAAATTTCTGTGGCTATGTGATGTTGCAATATGACATTGCAAAGAATGAGAGAGGCCAATACCTCCCTCTGTTCTTGCATGCCAATTTGCTTAAGCATCGGGGTTATGGACGGAGAGCTGAAGGGCAGCAGATATTCCAGACAATCAAACGTGCTAGGGAGGATCTTGCTAACGCGCCGAGCCTCCGCAGCGTTAAAATGTGGGTATACGATGATGCGGGAATGTGTGTTGATCTAGAGGTGGAGCCAATAGACAACGATGAGGAGCCACTGCAGCAGAAGGTAGTGACTGAACCATTTGATGAAGTGTATGGAGGGGTGTTCAAGGATGTTGAGCAGCAATGGTTACGGGCAGGCGGAAAAGTAGGTGGTTGGTAATTCAATGTATATTATTATTATTGTTTTCTCGTTTATATATTAGACCAGACGTCAGACATCGAAATCTCGCTGTGACTTTTTGACCCTGTGACATCTGAAGATCCGTTCTGTACGAGATTGAGAAGAGGCAAAACCGAAAGGGGGTTGGTTGTGAGAGGTAACAACCAGGACTTTGTTTCGCTAACCGTGTAGTAAATTTACGACGTGGTTGAAGAGCATGGACAGACACTTGCAAGTTCCCTATATGTAACCACATTGCAGTCAGTACTGTCTTATTTTTCCTCGAAAGTGATTTTGGTGTATCAAGCAAAGCTCCAAGAACCCGTGGTCTATATCGCTTCAAGGCCAAGACATTAATGTTCCATGATTCAGACTGTTCCTGATCAATATTCAAATATTCTTATCTAGGCTTACCAGCAGTCTCTCCGCACCACGTTGCTGGCCCTGTTGACCTACAGAGCCAAAAAATGGTGAGTACAATATTCACCGTCACCGTCAAATCCAAATGGTAAGTGAGTGGTCTGCAAAGATTGTGGAGTGGGGATGAGGCCTAGAGGGCACTGGGCTAGATATCCGTAATTTAGCTGTGCAATGGCTACTGTACCGACATCTAGCACCTCAAAATGCCGAGACAGGTGGATATGGACTATGTATGGTGATTTATATCATGGCTGCCAACCCCAAAAAAACACTTCCATTGACGACTTTTTCTAGTGAGCGATCGCACACACCATTCGTCCGCGCGGGGTCTGAGAAACGTGAAAATATGGCCAGGAGCATAGGATACCCGCTCTGTCAAAGCTGGCATCCGGGTGAGAGATGAAACAAGTAGCGACAGGTTACATGTATCCGTTGAACTGCAGTAAGCGCCGGAGGATGCAGATAGAGCTAACTAGATCCCTCGATGTTCATCGATTGGCAAAAGGTTTTCCACTGTGCCACCGTATTTATCGACTAAGGACGGGTCAATGTAGGGGAAGACCCACATCTCGAGACATGCGTGAGTGTTAGTAGTTCAAATGATGCTGACTGGTGACTGTGAATGCATCGGGAAGTCCGACTCAGCTAACGTTTTTGGTGCAGTCTGCACTAAAGGCGAAATGCATCTGTGAGATTGGCGAGGAATCGTGGAAGCCAGGGACAATAGCAGCCTGAGCTGTAGAGTTTCAGGCTTGCCACCCATTTCCCACCAGCGGGAGTCGTCCCTGGGTTCCACAATTCCTCCATGGGTGAGGGTATACAACATGTCTGGGCCGTTTTTGTACAGTTGTGCATTTTTAGAAAGGACGAAGGCGAGAGGGGTGTGATGTTTGAGAAAACGCTAGCCGAGTCACGTAGTGACATTATGTTATTTTGTATGCAGTTGATTCCCATGACTCGTCAAGCCATCGGGCCCACGAGACTTCAAGAACGAGGCCGGGGTATAACACCTAAAGCGGTATCTATGTAATTTGCCTTGTATGGTAGATATACACATTGATTGTGGACGATGCCACTCGTAACTAGAACATCACAAATGAGGATGATGTGAGTCCACAGTGAGTTGAAATATTGTACTTGTGCGTACTCAGAGTGCAAGCTTAAGTCGTGGGTGCAATGGTGCTGGTTCCCTCGAACTTAAAGTGAGTGTGGAAAGCCTGGGATAAACGATATCCGAGGACATCGGATGGTTTCCGGAGAGACAGCGAAAAACGCGTATATTTGGAGGAGCCATCATTTCTAGAATGGTAGTTGCTTTTAGCCTGTCAAAAGTGTAGGTATGTAAGTTGTATGAATTTTTTTCGGGACCTACTAAGTATAAGGATAGCTAGGCTATAGCAATACATAGTGTGACATATAAGTCAACACATGTGCGAATAAATAAATCATGTCCAGGCTAATTTGGTGGAATAGGTACAGTCCAACCCCTGAGTTTGTTACGATACTGCATTTTTCCATTCCGAATTGCCTGTGATTAGACCCGCAGCACGTTTTACTGCGTTTTCTCATGTACCTCATAAATGACAGAAGCATTCCTCCCAGTCCCAGGATAGTCTTCTGTGTTTTCCTAAATTGTCCACAAATCCATTCAAGTTTTCCAAACGGTGCATTCTTACCCTGAGATCATCTCGAATGTATTCATAAAGTAGCAGCGTGCGACCAAGGAAAGTGGTGGCGGGGGTAAAAGTATTATATGATGTCGCATCACTTGGGGTTGGAGGCGATTTCTCAGGGAAAGAAAGACGAAGATCCTGCAGAATATGGGCTCCACGTTCAGCAAACGACGCACGGAATGCGTCGATGGCGCCAACGAGGTCTCCATTTGTTGATGCAGAAACCGAGGACATGACATCAAGGAGATGGGAGTGGTTGCATCTGAGGCTACAGCCTTTAGTCGAGGAATAGCATCTATGGTAGTGGTTCCATCCAGAGACACAAGGATTGTGGCTATAGGAGTGCAGCGTGGACATGGCAGTTGTGTGACAAACACCGCAAGATGGGTTGCCAATTCCTCTGTGAGTAAGCGTGGCAGGGTGAGATTGTGATGCTTCTGGAGGGGTCTGAGGTCGAGGGCTTGGCACAGGATGTACAGGTAGGATGTCATTAATTGGACAGCTCCAACCTGAATTTTAATAAGATCAATGCGTGGGGCTCACCGTGTTCAGAACTTCCAGTCCGCTCGGCGTCACTCTTCCCGATATTAACGCCACCGAGCTAAGGTCCAATATCAAGAATATCCATAGAGTTGGAGTTTTAAAAAAATTCCTTCACTGCCTGAATGTGCATCTCCAAACTCGGCACATGGGTACCCACATGACTCGCCAACCAACCAGGTTCAAAACATAAGATCCCACTGCAATATCTATGTCCTGAACTCAAATATCGACATGAAGAGCATCAGTTACTGGTCAGGTCCAGATGAATGAAGTACCGACTCGGCTTAGTACTCGAAAAACGTACTTATCAACGTGAATTCTTCGCGCCTCTTTGCAGAACGCGAGTGCGAGATCGAGATGTGATTCTTGCATGAAAAAACATCCAAGAGTGAATTTCCTGCAGCAGTTTGAAGGTGAAACTGAGGGAAAGAAAATAGTCATAGCTTGCATTGTGGGGGTAGTATGTTGAGCGCAGAAGAAAATTTATAAGTGACTTAAGTGGCTTACGATAACGTAGTGGCGAGGTCAGAGCTTGGGCCTCGGGCTAGGAGCTTCGCTACGAAGCCACATTGAAGATGCAAGGAATCAGGATCAGTGCATCTGTAAAATGTATATATCT
>QFEC01000676.1:0-68457 GCA_003316585.1 Gomphus bonarii | reverse complement strand
AGCCAAACATGATCCTTGGTCATTGTGACCAAGTGAGCTGAGGCTCAGTAGATTGTACTTTGACACCAAGGTGGCTTTGAAGGTCTAGGGGTGGTATCAGGTTTCAGTGCAGCTGTCTTGGCTATCTCAGTCAGATAAGGTTGAACAGGGGGTATCTCATTTTCAACCTCCAAATAGGAGAACTGATTATGTACAGGGAGTGGGGGCACACTATTCACCCACTGTAGGCTTCAAAACCCTCTTCTTCCTCTTCTAATGCTTCCACCACTTCTTTCTCTTCCTCAGTCTCAGCCAACCAGGCACTCAACATGTCAGCTAGTGCCAGCAATTCAGGCAGCAGTTCCGACCACTCTTCCACACTCATTGTAAGGGCAACCTATGCTGGTACTGTTCCATGCAACTGCTGGGAGCTGAAACAGCGGGACACCACCCAGCCCTGCCACTCTCCCTAGGCTTGACCCAGGGACTCTAACCCCAAGCCTACCCACAAATGCAATCAGACACTGGTAGGAGGGGTTCAGAAGTAAATATATAAAGGCAAATGCTGCTAGATACATGTGAGCTGCTTACCTGGTAGGGGGGTTCAGAAGAGAAAGAACTAAGGACCCCCTTACCTAAGCAGCAACTATATAGCTACTGTGACTGTGACATAAGAAACCTGTCACAGCCAGCAAGGAAGACAAATGAGAAGGAACTACAATAAGAAGATGAAGAAGGGAGATAAAAGAATGATTATCACTGAGGTAGAAGTAAAAGGAATAAGTGAAACAAGGGGTAAGGGGAAGAAAAGGGAGTAAACCAGTCATCCCCTGACACTCATGGTCTGGATGTTGAATGCCAGGGGGTACTCTCAGGCATAATGATCTAGTTTCTTGCATCAAAAGCAGACCCCCAGTGGCATAACTCAGACCCAGGCTCAGTCAATGTCCATTGGAACTGGGCCATCTTTTGATCCCATGAGGGTAGATGGTGCAGCTTGCTAAAGGGGAGCTGAGGTCTGAAGGTTCATCCATGCCATTTTCAAAGGCATTATGGGAAGCCAAGGTGTCATGCACAAGTTACTTTGGTTGGCCTCCATGAATGTGCTGTTTGCCTCTCAGTTCCTTGCAACCCTCCTTGCCACCTCATACTATCCCTCTGGATCATCAAAGTCTGGAGTTTTACTTCCTAGCAGAGCTACCCTGTTCTGCAATGTGGATCACTGGGTCAACATACCTTTAGACCCAATCAAGGGGTAAGGTATAGTGGGGAAGCAGGGAGGGGGCAGAGGGTATATAGGTTACATAGCTCACTAGCAAGGGACCCTAAGTTTTCCTCTTAGGATTTCCCCCTTGCTAGGTGATATCAGAGAACCACCTGTTTCAAATCATGAACCAATACTGAGCCAATCTGTCCATACTGAGGGTTACCAAACCAAACCACACATTCAGATGATAAGTGCAACAATGGCCTCTCAGTCTGAATATAAGACATCCTGAACTGAGAGGCTAAGGCATCAGCCGAAGCACCATAGCATGAGATATGGATTTTGGAGTCATCATACCTTTGGGCCCAATTGAAGGGTAAGGTATGCTGAAGAAGCAGGAAGTGGAAAATGGGTATATATGTAGGTTGCATAGCTCACTAGCAAGGGCCCTAAGTTTTCCTCTTAGGATTTCCCCCTTGCTAGGTGAGATTCTACTTCTATGTACACAGTATAATATACTTAGGATTTCCCCCTTGCTAGCCTCAGCCATGTGGTCTCAGTAACCTTGGTGAGTATTTCAGGGGTTGCCCTTACAGGTGAGGCCCCCTTCTCTGGGTATGTGGTGCAACAATCTTAGCATTTCCCCCTTGCTAGCACCATGTGGCTTTGGCAACTGAACTTGGCAAGTACTACAGGGGTTGCCCTTATATTAGGAAAACTTCACCCAATAAGGACTGGGAGTTGTATTACAGTGTGATCATAGGTGGCTTCAGTTTGAACAAAAGCAACTCAGATAGCCTTGCCTCACCCACTTACATAACACCAGACTCTCCCTCCTCTATAACTGCAACAGCCTTGGTAACACATGCACTACTGAGTTCCCACCCTGAGATGGATGCTGAGTGCTTCCAGAGGCTAGAACAAGAGGTTGGGTGTCAAGTGAGGACTTCAGTGATGGATGATGTCAGGGGACCACCCGTTTCAAATCCTGACCCAATACTGAGCCAATCCACCCATACCAAGGATTACCAAGCCAAACCATACATTCAGATGATAAGTACAGCAATGGTCACTTGGCACAGATGTGAGGTATCCTGAACTGAGAGGCTGAGGTATCAGCCTGAATATGATAGCACCAGATATGGATTGTGGGGTCATCATACCTTTGGGCCCAATTCAAAGGTAAGGTATGCTAAGGAAGTAGAAGCAGAAGCAGGCAATGACTATATAAGTTGCATAGCTCACTAGCAAGGGATCCAAAGTTTTCCTCTTAGGATTTCCCCATTGCTAGCCTCAGCCACATGACTTTCATAACCTTGGTGAGCACTCCAGGGGTTGCCCTTACATTAGGAAAACTTTGCCCAACAAGGACTGGGAGTCATGTCACCATACACCCATAGGTGGCTTCAGTCTGAATGAAAGCAACTTGGATAGCCTCACCTCACTTGCTTACATAACACCAGACTCCCCCTCCTCTATAACTGCAACAGCCTCGGCAACACACACACTACTGAGTTCCCAAGTCAAGTTGGATGCCAACAAGTGCTTCTGATGATTAGAACAAGAGTTGGCTATGAACCAAGCAGCTAATGCTGAAATCAATAATGGCTTAAGGGCAATAATGCAAAGGTTAGAAAGTGAGCCAGAAAAAGAGAAAGAGAGTTCCTCAACCCCAAGACAACCTGACACCTAGCATGCATGGCCCAAGCATACCAAGCCCCGCACTCTCAGCCATGCCCTGAGTTAGACCAGCATCCCCCTCAGACTTCAATGGCTACCAGGACAAAGGCCACACATTCCTCAACTCCTGCAGCATCTATTTTGTGATCTGTGGCAATCACTTCCCAGATGATCAGGCCTGTATCCATTGGGCCCTCTCCTTCTTCAAATCCAACTGAGCAGCTCAGTTTGCTAATAGAGTCCTCTGAACTGAGAGATCTGGCTGAGCCCACTACCTGGATTGAAACACCTTTGAGGCCAACTTCATCAACTGTTTCTGCCCAAAGAACAAACAACTCTTGGCCCTCATGAGACTTGAAGGGATGGGATGGTACCAGGGTAAAGACTTGGTGGAAGAGTACATTGACTGGTTCACAGAGCTGATAGACCTGACTGAGTACCACAATAACAAGATGATCATGATCAAATTTTGCAAAGGCCTTGAATCAAGCACACAAAACCAAGCAGCTCTGTGAGGGACTGGAGCCCCAGACTTTGATGACCCAGAAGGATGGTATGAGGCAGCAAGGAGGGTTGCAAGGAACCAAGAAATGAACGACACATTCATGGAAGCAAACCAAAGCAGCTCATGTGTGAGACCTCAGTCCCCCACAGTGCCCCCAAAATTGACATGGATGAACCCCCAAGTCTCAGCTGTCATTCAGAAAACTGTGCTGCCCATTATCATGACTCCAAAGGATGGCCCAGCTCCCATGGAGGTCGACTGGAATTGAGCATGCATTGCATTGCACCATTGGGTCTCTGCCTCTGGTACAAGAAGCCAGGATACTACACCCAAGAATGCCCCCTGTCATTTGACATTCAGACTATGAGTGTGGAGGAGCAGCTGGAACTGCTACCTGAGCTACTGGTCCTGGCTGACATAATGGGCACTTTTTCAGCTGAGGCTGAGAAAGATGCCAAGGAGGCAGACACATTGGAAAAGGAAGAAGAGGGTTTTGAAGCCTGCAGTGGGTGAACAGTGCACCCCCACTGCCTGTACATAATTGGTTCTCATGTTTGGAGGTAGAATATGAAACAACGCCAGTTCAACCTTGCTGAACTGAGACCAAGATTGCCATACCAAAACATGACACCCCCAGACTCAGGTATGGCTCTGGAAGTAGGAATGGAAGCTTCTAAAGAAATATGTGATTGTGGCTGAGCTGAGCCTTAAGTCTCTCATCATTAAAGTGGAAATTCAGGCAATGGACTGTTATACAGAGAGGAACATTTCATTTATTATAGTTAAAGAGGCTAAAAACCAAAGAAAAAGAAAAAGAAAGAGATATAAGTAAAAAAGACATAGTATATGCGTGGGACACAAAAGATACATACTATCTAAAGAAGTTACAAAAGGAATCCAAAGCACATCATTGTTTCTCTGTTATCCACAAGTATTTACATGTATAGTGCATATGTGACTTTTGGTTCTGGTCTGATTAGTACCCAAGTGGCAACAGGGTCAGATGGGCAGATTGGAGATAGGGAGAATTGCCAAGACTGTAGGAACAAAGGGAAAACTAAGGGAAACATTGGAAATAGATATGAATGAAGGGGATAAGGTCCAAAGTCAAATGAGACAAGGGAAAATGGAAAACAAGCGCATATATGTACTCACCAGAGCTGTTTATCACAACTGGGAGTGTAGCATGTGCTGCAGACATAAGGAACTTAAAGAATTGAAGTAAAAAGAAGAAAAGAAGTAGAATATGCAATTGGAAAAGGCATTTGATATATTCCAGGTAGCATATATGCAACTGTCTAACTACGCGCAGCACAGAACACTGTTGCTTCAATTCCAGAAAGGATTTATTTCCTCTTTTGAACTACTGACTATTTGAAATTACAACAATGTATAACTAGTACAGTTCTAGCTAGTAAAACACCAGTGATACACACTAAATCACCTGTCCACTCTTTGCTCTGTTCGGCACTTTGCTAAAATCCCAATTAGGAAACACCCTCCAGACTTGTCATTTGAGATCTGAAACTTTTCAGATAGGTTATCAACAGTCCCATATCATTGCTCACAAGTTTTTGAGCACAGTACCTAACTATGTGAATTCCTATCAATTTTACAAGCCATTTGGAACTTCCAACCAATCTCTTGGTACCAGTGTTAAAGTGCTGGATTACCATTTCTGTAGAAAATAAAATTCCCTCATCATCACAGCCTATCACATATCATATAGTTAAACCACACATTCTATATAGATACAAAAAGCCTATCCCCAGATTTAAATAGCACTCTTATTATCATGGACATGGCCAAAGTCAAGTCCAAACCTACCCTCATTGAGAGTGGAGCCATGGGACTACTCATGAATCAGGCATACATTGATCATCACCGCCTCACCACTGGGAAACTCCAAAGGCTGATTCCCATCCACAATGTGGATAGAGCCCCCAATGAAGCAGGATCTATCCAAAAGGTCATAGATGTAATTTTCTGACTAGAAGGCCACACTGAGCATGCCACCTTGGCAGTCACCAACTTAGGCAGGTAGAACATCATTCTTTGATTCACCTGGCTAGAGAAGTACAATCTGGAGATTGATTGGAAAACTCAGAAGATCAAAATGAATTGATGCCTGGACCAGTGTCACACCTGCTGAGCCAAGGTTTGAGAAGGATGGAAGGAGACCTGAAAAACTGAGCAACAGATCCAGACATGCCAAGCTGGCCCATTCCTGAAGCTACCTGAGGAAGAGGATGAGTGGGAGGTAGATAAGGAGGAGGATTATGCTGTGCCAGAGGGGCCTTGGGATGAATTGGAGGAAGGAGACAGGCTGATGTACATGATACTGCCACCTGAACCTGAATACATCCAAGCCACACAGATGACCTCACAGAGACTGGTGGCAGCACACTACAAGAATGCCTGAGCTAAGACCAAGATCCCAGACTACCTCCAGAAGTTTGAAAGTGTGTTCACCAAGGAATCCTTTGACAAACTCCCCATGCAAAGGATCTGGGATCACACCATTGAGCTAGAACCAGGCTCACACCCAGTCAACTGCAAGGTGTACCCCATGTCCCTATTGGAACAAGTCCAGCTCAACAACTTTGTCCAGGAGAACCTAGACACAGGATGTATTTGACTGTCTAAGTCCCTGATGGCCTCCCCAGTATTCTTCATCAAAAAGAAGGACGGCTCACTCTGGCTCATGAAAGACTACCAATGCTTGAACACCATGACCATAAAGAGTGGGTACCCGCTCCCCCTCATACCTAAGCTGATTAACCAACTCAAGGGAGCTATGTACTTCACAAAGCTGGATATTTAGTGGGGTTATAGCAATGTCTGAATTATGGAGGATGATGAGTGTAAGGCTGTGTTTTGAACAAAATGTGGCCAAGGCCAGCAAACCAAATGGAAGTACAATCCTTTCTCAGGTTCACCAACTTCTACCAGCAGTTCATCAAGACTTTTTGCTCCATCCCCAGCCCCTGTTTGATCTCATGAAGAAAGGGGAACAGTGGAAGTGGGGAGAGACTAAGGAGGTGGCACTCCAGAAGTGGAAGGATCAGATCACTTTGGCCCCCATCTTGGTGTTTCCTGACAACTCATGAATGTACCAAGTGGAAGCCATCACCTCAGACTTTGCAATGGGAGCCACCCTCTTGCAATAGTCACCTGAGGACAGAACATGGCACCCAATTGCCTTCTTCTCCAAAAGCCTAAGTCCAGTTGAGCTGAACTACAAGATTCACGATAAGGAAATGCTGGCCATCATGTAGGCATTAGAAGAATGGCAGCACTTCCTAGAGGGAGCCCATCTCAAATTAGAGATCTGGACAGATCATAAGAACTTGGAGTATTTCTTGACCTCAGAGAAGCTCAACCAAAGGCAAGCGAGGTGGTCCCTCTACCTGTCTCAGTTTAACTTCACACTCCACCATCAGCCAGGTCAGAGCATGGGCAAAGCAGATATGCTCTCAAGGAGATCAGACAATGGCACAGGTGCAGGGGATAATGATGACATGACCCTCCTTTGGCTGGACCTGTTTACAATCCAGGCCTTAAAGGGGCCATGGCAGTAGGGGAAGAATGAGACCTCCTTTGGGATATTCAGGCACACCTCCAAACATCCAGACCCAAGGATTCTGTAGCCCAAGCAATCACTGAGCTAAGGAAGGGTCATGACTGGTTGGTACACTCAGCCAAGTAGAGCAAACGGGAAGGCCTCTTACACTTCCAAAGGAGGATCTATGTCCCCAACAATCCCAAGCTGAGACAGTGAATTGTATCCCAACACCACAACACACAGGTGGTGGGACACATGGGAAGGTGGAAAACACTTGAACTTGTGTCATGAAACTACTGGTGGCCACAGATGTCTCAGTATGTGGGACAATATGTGAAGACCTGCAACCTCTGCACCCAAACCAAGGCCCAAAGGCAGCCACCAATGGGAGAGCTTGAACCACTCCCAATCCCCAAATCTCGGTGGGATACAATCAGTGTGGATTTCATAGTTGAGCTCCCCCAGGCCCATGGCTATGATGTAGTGATGAATGTGGTGGACTTGGTCAGCAAAAGGGCACACTTCCTCCCCACAAACACAACCATCATGGCACTTGGAGCAGCTCAGCTCTACCTCATGCACATATGGAAGTTGCATGGGCTCCCAAAGCAAGTTGTCTCCAACTGAGACCCACAGTTCATTTCCAAATTCACTTGAAAACTCTATCAGCTCCTTGGGATTAAACTTGCAGCCACAACAGCATACCACCCCCAAGCGGATGGCCAAACCAAACATATCAACCAGGAACTCAAACAGTACCTTTGCTTATTCATCAATGAGCAACAGGATTACTGGGATGATCTCCTACCATTGACCAAGTTCCAATACAACAATCATGTACACTCAGCCACCCAGCAAACCAAATTCATACTGGACACTGGAAGACACCTGTGCATGGGCTTCAAGCCCTGAGAATCTGAGTGCTGAACCAAGACAGTGAATGAGTTTAAAGACAGGAGGGAGAAGTCATTGGAAGAAGCAAAATCAGCACTAGTCAAAGCAAAGGATGATATGGCTCAGTATTATAACCAGTGCCATGTCCCTGCCCCTGAGTATCACACTGGCAACCAAGTCTTCCTGGACAGATTGGATATTCACATGACCTGACCCTCCAAAAAATCAGTCATTGCTACCTTGGACCATATCTAATCCAGAGCTGAGTAGGGAAGCACTCATACAAGCTCCAACTTTCCCATCCATGTCCTGACTTCTTCCAGTCTTCAATGTGGTCAAACTTCTCCCAGCCACTGAGGACCCAATACCCAGCCAAAGAACTGAGCCACCCCCACTGCCCAAGCTAGTGGATGGAGAGAAGCACTACATGGTAGAGAGGGTGTTAGACAGCCAGTTGATGAGGGATCAGCTGCACTTCCTAGTGAAGTGGGAGGGGTATGGGTATGAAGAGAACACTTGTGTGGCAGAGGAGGACATGTCAGCACTGGTAAAGGTATGGGAGTTCTACCACTCACACCTGTGAGCACCTCAAAGGATCTGATCAATGGCTTTCGAATCAATCTGGCACATGCTTTGAGGATGCAGCATTCTAGAAGGGGGGGTGATGTCAGGGGACCACCTGTTTCAAGTCCCAAACTGATATCAAGCCAATCCACCTGTACCAAGGATTACTAAGCTGAACCACACATTCAGACAATAAGTACAGCAATGGTTGCTTGGCCCAGACATGAGGTATCCTGAACTGAGTACCATAGCACTGGATACGGATTGTGGGGTCATCATACCTTCAGGCCCAATCAAAGGGTAAGGTATGCTGAGGAAGTAGAAGCAGGAAGTGGGCAATAACTATATAGAATGCATAACTCACTAGCAAGGGATCCTAATTTTCCTCTTAGGATTTCCTCCTTGCTAGGTGAGACCCCTTCCTGTGTATATGTTAATAGACTTAGGATTTCCCCCCTTGCTAGCCTCAGCTGCATGACTTTGGTAACCTCAGCAAGCACTCCAGGGGTTGCCCTTACAGGTGAGTATCTTGGTGAGAGTACATACATGAAATAAGGCTTCAGAGGGTTGAGTAGGACTTTGGTATGCCTCAGGTATGGATCAGAGGTGGTTATAGGTGCAATGATATTGGATGTCCAATATTTTTCAGAGGGGATCCAGGATCTAACACTTTGTCAAGTTATTACAGAGGAATGTAACCAAGGTACAAATATTAAATTATTTCCAGAGTTGTACTACAGCAAGGTTTGGTATTCTCTTGGACTTATTGATTCCATGGTTATAGAGATTGAAGTATTATGAACTTAACACCTTCACCACAGTTTTGACAGGTACTAAAATACAAACCTCCTAGCTCCAACCAACCCTGAACCTTCAATACTCCAAACCACCCAGGCACACATCTTAACAATACTAAAAACTCCAGACCTCCAATGTTAAGGCCCCATAGCACTTATTGCTAGAGCAATGTGCACAGGACTAACAAGAGTGTATGGCCCCTATATCTAACAGGGCTAACAGTTAGTAGAGTCCTATCCAAGTGATACATGATGCTACAACTTGAGTGTGCTATATTAAGCTTGCTGGTAGAAGATATCTATAGAATTTCCTCTTTAAATTTACATTCCAGCAGGTGAGATTCCTTTAGTTGAATGTCCCTCTACCAGCTCTACATGAGGTCTATGAACACTCCAAGGGTTCCTCCATAATTGTTGGATTATATTCCTGAAGTTTTCATGACTCTACAAAATGCTCAAAAATATTATTTTTGTAACTGATTTCAATGTCTGCACTCAGGAAATTGTTAGGAGATGTGGAAATTTCCCCTTTGAGTTTCTGAATTGGGGAAATTGTCTCAAATATTTATAGTTAAATATACACGGTAGACTTGCAATCCTATTGCGGTGCTTACAATCATCTCGCAGTCGTTGGTGAACTATACGATAGCAATCACTGCCGGTTTAGCGATGCCTCAGTTTGTTTTGTTTAAACATTTATCCATTCAAAAAAAAATCCCATATACACCTTACAATGAACATTAACAACATGATTCAAATGAATACAGTAGACCATAATATACAACGATATGCTAGTATTAAGGACCTCGCTAGAGGCTGTCTAGAAAAGAAGAATCTTCCGCATTTACGTCCAGGAATTCACACATTGGTCTGAGCCAGAGGCCATCGCAGATACAATAGCTACCCATCATTTCAACCTGCCGAAGATTCATAATCATCCTGGAAACGATGGTAGTCATCAATGACCAAGCGAGACTACGACAAATTAATTTAATTTGGTAACTTGACATGCTTCAAGAAGGGAATATACGAACCAAACACCAAGCACGAGTCTCGAGGGCTAATGATACCAGTATTAACAGAATTATTTTGAAGATAGCATGGAATTTGGCATGCGTACATCAGCTGAAATCGCCAGACCTAAATTGAGGGTCCGGAGTGCTATAATGGGAAGAGCACTAAGAAGGTGCGACAAAAAGAAGGAAATTGTAATCACAGGAAACGACCTGTTCAACCAATTCAAAATATATAAAAGGCTATAAATTAGTCAATGTGACGTACAACAAAGAACATAAGGCCATCTCGGTAGAGTACTTTCATCAGGGGAGTGTGGCTTCCTCGAGGACGACTCAATGCGTTCAAGATAACCATGATGAATGCGTACAAGTCAAAGCATATCTAATTAATTACATGTTAAATAATTTCCCGCGATGAGAAACATACTAACAGCGATTGCCCAAATTGCTTTAGATGCTACTGGGAAAATTCGGATGGTACACATTTTTAGAGCAGGAATAAGATTGACGATATGATTGGCTGCGAGAAGATATAATGTAAGGAAATATTTCAAAAGTTGCAGGTACCCACATAGATGTTCAATCACCACAAATATTGTTGAGACAAAGATACCAAGCTGGGTGACAAAAAATCCGAGGCGAGATGCTACAATGATATTTTCGTTTTCATCCCAAAGTTTTTCAACTTTCAATAGTACCATTGCTTATGTATATCAGTCAAGAAAAAACCATAAGCACAGAAGATGTAAACCTTACAGCTAGCGATGGAAATGGATATTATAGCTACACTCGCGGCACCAACACCCATAACAACGCAGCTGCCGTGGTTGCAGTGAGCACCTAAATCAATAAGCCATTTGATAACCATCCTCTTACAACTAGTTTTGTGTTAGTGGTCACCGACAAGAAAGTCAGAACGAAACTTGCTTTTGCTGAGAGACCAAAGTCGCTAATTCCACTTATGGCTATAGGAGAGAGTCAACCCTGGTTCAAGCAGACTTCAGGTGACAGACCATGAAGGAGTAAAACGAGGATCACAGGCGCAGTGTATCTATTGATAAGAAATGCCCATTTTAAATATCCAGCTCGTAGTGACCAGATAAGTTCTATCTCTTGGTTGAACGTTAGGAGGTGGTCCAGGAGTAAAATTGTGATCCCGACCACTGTGATATAGGTGCAGGTATATCAGCTATGAAGTTGCGGTCCTAATGGTTAGGACTTACGGCCAAAGTAACGAGACTCTTGTATGCCCAGATATTGGTCTCGTGTGATACTAGCCATGGAAAGAATGATCGTGTAGAACAGAGGCAAACACAAACTAAATTTAAGCATCTAACTCAAGCCAACTGAGACACAGCCTACAGGTCCTTGATTTGGAAGTGACTGCAGCCTTGCGCCTATTTGATCGTTCGTCTGTTTCATCCTTATCGACTCATGATGGGTTAAAGAAGCTATCACGTGAATAGGATTCGAAATCTCTGCGGAACTTATCCGCTCAAGTTTAGGTAGCGTCAGCTATCACCCCTGGCCATGATATAGAGACCCGACCTCAGTCGAAAATATCAGTTGCCATAAGGTCCGAGGTCATGAGCTATCCTAGAGTCCGCTTACATAAGTTCCTTTATTCCCAAACTCAGGTAACAACATTCAAAATATTAATTTTTAGAGAGAGTATGTTACCGACCAAGAGTGAAAATAAAAATACAAATTTCAACCTCCAATGGGTCCACGAAAGTTTGGAGGGCAGCCACGGGTCTATGGCACCGGGCGCATAATTGAAAAACGGTGAGGAACGATGGAGGAAATGATGGCCTATCCCTATCTTGTATACACACAGCCGATCAATCCGAGTGGGGTATCAATCACTCACCGAATTAGGAGAATGAGAAAGATGCCATATCACAAGCACTATCCAGCCGAGACAAAACCATAATTTTGGCAAGTATGGCAAGTTCTTCCTGTAATGCTACGCTAATAAATGAGTTCTGGAAAAACGCTTACTACAATGCGAGAATGGTGTATTAGCTAACACTCAGCCATCTCAAGGTTGTACTTACATACCAAAAGATCTTGACAGGAGGAGAATCACTCTTGGGTCATCAGTTTTGATGTTGTTGTTTAACGTGAATTCATAATACTCCCGCTAGTTTAGAGATACGTCACCATCTTTATTTAACTTGTTTCGTCTATTCTCGTCTACAACTTGAATTCGTGAAGGATGAATTTAAAGTTCACATGGTTTCTAACAATCTCGATGCCCCGCGGAAGGTCCAAATTGCAGTGAACGACAGGATAAAGAAAAGACAACAGCTCGAGTCCACACTGCAGTAAGTTAGAGACTACTTTCTCATCTTCAATATCCACGACGAGCACTGCGGCTTCTCGAATGTGCAAAAACGAAGCCCAGTCTTGCAGCGAAGTGTCCAGGATGGAAAGGGACAATATTCGACAGTCAAGACACTGGCTGAGTCCCTTTCTGACTTGAATGCGTAGTGGGTGCTGCTCCGTCTGGCCTGCGGGTTTGGTGTAGATGGGCATGGGTAATGTGACATTTGTTCATTTACTGAGGGAATCACACGGGAAGAGTAACACCCGGTGTGCGAGAAGAATCATATTATCAGACGAAAAGAGTGTTCCTTGGTCGACGGTAAATTCGGAGCCTTGGACTACCCTGTCCCCATATCGGAGATGATGAATGGTGTATGTATTGCAATTGACCGTGTACAGGTATGCAACCCCCACTGAACAATGCCGTAGCAATTTTTTAAGGAGAAAGATCGTCGCAGCTAAGATAATTGGAGTTGCTGTGCAGATCATTATGCATCCGAATGAGTGCAGGATCGCTAGCTGGAAGGCCACTAAAGAGTGCGCCTTGTTGGCGCTAACACAATTTGGTGTCTGATTCTGGGGGGTGCGATGATTCGTACAATATCGAACACCGTGTGAGGCAGAAAAAAAAGCCTAACCCAAAGAAAGAGTTTTGGAAAGTCTTAAGCTCTTGTAGAAAAACTTTCTTGAAGGAGCTTTGACATTCCTGACTCCATGTGACGTTCGTAAGTTAAGTTCTCATTACAGCGCAGGGTCAGGGATGTGACAGAGGATGATGCTAGACACTCTCAAGCCCAAGGTTGTCGTCTTGGTCAACCTATTTCTCAGAAGAAGGTTCGTTTAGGTATAAGTGATGGATTGGACTTGTTGATTTCAAACGACCTTCAAGTCATGAAGTAGCAAGGCTTCGATTAACATGTCAAAGAGGTAACCGTCATCGTTTCTTTTAGCAAAAGAGTAAAGACAAGTTGTGACCAAAGTTGCGACCACAGTTCCATGGTGAAAGACTGGGTTTCGTTTGCAATCACTGCGAAAAATTATCCAATCCATCAGACGAGATATTGTGCTGTGGACAGTGAACTCGGAACAAATGATGATCCCGCCCACTTGGCCCACATGAAGTGTAGATAGATTGCTGTCAACCATGTGTACAAGTAAACCACTCAGCAGTCATCTTGGCAGAAGGTTCATCCAAGTTAAAATGAGGGGCATAGTCGAACTTGAGAAAAATCTGAACGAAGTCGAGATTTGAGAATGGGAGCTCGCAGTTAGTGTAAAGTGGAAGCCCTCCTCGTTGGAGATAAAACGATATTGTCCGCAGGCTTCAGGGAGGCTTTGACAATTCGTACGCTGTTAGTGACTGGTATGAGCCCATGACAGTTTACACCATCCCAAGTATGATGGTCGGGAACTCCTGACTGAGCTCGAGGCGGTTCGCAATATCGACCTGAGGTCCTCTCCATTATATTCATTGAACACATTAGAGAAAGCCACAAACTCAAGTGTGAGCCAGCAAATTCTGTCCACTGGGGTTATATATGTATATGACCACGGGAATCAAGATAAGAACCCATGGCGAAGGGTCAATCCTGTAACGAGGAAGGTTCTGGACATGGACGTACAATGTTCAAAATGACTTTTTTTTTTGGCCAACTTCCCTCAAGACAATTTGATGGTGGTACCGGAATACGTTGGACCTGTTGACCCTGAAGTGCCTCACGAGATGTATACACATCGTGCAGAAGCATGACATCGAAACGAAAAAAATGTCATGGGCCATATTTACCACCGTCTCACCCGCAGCATCGCACGAACCACAAGTCTCCCTAACCACACCGTCGTGAGTAGTGTGAGCGTAGATGTCGGTCAATAGAGAAATCCATGCATTGGATGCTTTATTGTTCTCCTGTCGATGACCGCTTTCCGAGAAGCAAAGCAAGAGCCGATTATTGATGATACCCTTCGCAAGCACATCCACCAGAACCATTGCTCGACGTGCCAGAGAACCATCGTCGCAAGCATCCTTCCAGATTAACGTTGTCTGAAAAGCTAGGCAATTGATCGATGCCTTGCAGCAGCACACAAGTCAGAATAACCCATGCATAGACCGTAACAGCTTCGAGCACCAGGGCACTAGGCCGCTGTTGGACGGCCATCTCCTGGAACATGGCTAATAAAACGCACCACCATAGAAACACAATACCCATTGTGGGGATGATTGCTGAATTTGAAGTGATATTATTGACTTTGAAGTGAAAGAAATAAAGCAGAGGAGTAAGTCTCATACAGTCTGAAACAAAACCCCTGACTGGGAGCCCCAGCGGAGTGCGGTATGTCAAGTCGGGGTTTATGCAACAGCGCTGGTGTCTGCTTGCATAACTCCTCGGTTAAACGCTACAAGACCAAGATGTTTCTCATGACGGAGATGACACTGGTAGAGTCCACCAGACGCTACATTCCCCATTCAGATGTCGAAACCATGAGCGGAATGGCGAGCTATTTATTCACGAATTGTCGTCAGCTACCAGTGCCATCCGCCGACATTGTCAAGAAACACATTGCACATCACCTGCAAAAGTCCCTCCTCTTACAATCAACTGAGCCATTATGTTTAGAGGGGAACAATGTATCGGGATATAATAGATGTTGGGTAACGGCGACCTCATAGTGGCAAATGTGAGTGCAATATAGTGTATTTTCTACTCCTCAAGAACTCACTCTTCTATCATACTATTTGTTGGTGGACGTATATTCTCGTGTGTTGCACGTGCTTGAAAGGGAGACGGGGAAGGCTGTTCACGAAACGATAGTGGAATAATGTGACTATTCTCTCACAACTATTCATACTGTCCAGAGCCGTCATGACGATACGAGGAACAATGTGTCAGCATGGGATATAAATGATGTTGAGTAATGGCAGCCTCACAGTGGCAATGTGAGTACTATATAGTGCGTTTGCAACTTTAATAAGAGAACTAACTTGTCTACCATACTCGTTGGGTACGCATCTTCCCATGTGTAAGACGTGCTTCGCGTGAAAATGGAGAAGCCTGTCCATTTGGCGATAGCGTTTTATCCTCTCGAACATGATGTTTCTCACAAAGGCAAGCCGAGATAATGCTAGTTGAGACCACTAGACGTACGCCTCAATTCAGATATGGAAAGGAGGAACGGAATGAGCATCTATTCACGAATTCTCATCAGTTTTGAACAGTACCGTCGGTGGTCAAGCTACTCAACACATAAGTCTACGAGTTGTTTATGATGTATCGAACCACCACGGCAGTTCCAAGGAAGCCTGATCTTCATTAACGACAAAATAGTGTCTGCGTGGGATATAATAATGTGCTACGAGTAAGGGTGTTCACAAAGTGACAACGTAAGTCCTACAATGGAACTTCAAAGTACAAAAGGAACTCACTGGGTCATCGCTTGCAAGACAAACATTTCCGTTTCTATACAAACGAGATGGTCATAGCCAAGGATATTTGCCGCCAAAAGAGGGCTATCGTCTCGCAACCAACCATCGTATACCCCATTACCAGTGTTTGGAGGTACGTCCGAATAGCTTCAAGCTCGTAGTTTGATAATGTGAATAATTGTCGGAATGGGTTGGTATTTCTGAGGGGGGTAATCCCGCACTAACAGAAGAAGCTGCTTCAACATGAATTATACATGAAAACCTTTGGCACTAAGAAGAGACTCACTGGTATTACAAGTGGTTAGGACGCGGTAAGAACGTTTTTACATCGGCTCCAAGACGATTGCAGGGGTGCAGAGACCTCGACCCCAGGAGCCCATGAATGTTTGGGACACTAAATTATAACATATAGACGTGGCACTCTGTATGCCCATCACAAACAAAGTTCATCGGTGTCCATCAAAACAAGAACGACGTCTCGCTGAAATGATCATTGCATATCATGGCACGCAATCCCTCTTGATGATCTTTGCAACTCCAACTTGATTCCCAGTAGATATGTTTGCACCTACTCACTTTATGAGGGATTTCGCTGAATGGACTCTTGCAGATGGCGTCTTCCGGATAACTGGTAGCATGATTTATAAGGAGAAATTTTCGAGGAAGCTATCCTGCACTAACAAAGGAAGCTGCCTCAACGTGAGTTATATACGACGACCTCCGGCACTAAGTGAAGACTCACTGGTATTACAAAGAGATCAAGACGCAGTAGGAAGTTTTACATCGAGTTCGAATGATAGCAGCACTGCAGAGACCTGGTTCCCAGAGTGTGGATTTACACAGGTATGTGGTTCAATGAATCACAACGGATAGACGTGGTTCTCGGTATGTCCATCACAAATAATTTGTTAAATTTCATTGGATCCAGCAGAACATGGACGCTGTCTCGCTGAAATGACAATCGTCTAGCAAGGCACGCGATCCCTTTGATTATCTTTGTAACTCCAACTTGTTTCCCCATAGATTTGATCGCACCTGCTCACTTTTGTGAGGATGCTGTATGGGGTTTTTGCAGAAAGTGTTCCCTACTCACCGATGCGTGATCGCCAGTGATCTAGATGCCCTTGGGCTGTAGCTCGCTGACTCCTCTTCAACCAAGAGTGGTTGATCTGATGCGTCATATCAAGATGTCCTGTACAACTCTGCCCCTGCGGACCCTTGCTTGATCCTTAGAATTCAATCTTTCAATTCGTCAACCGCCGTCTAGCTCGGTGTGTATGGCTAGTCACTTAGATGACCCGTTGCATTCTGGTGGCACTTGCGAAATACCCTGCCATGATTCCTCAGTTATGCTCGCTGAGGCCTCTGTCACCAAGACAGGCTTCTCTGGTCCGTCCTCAACCTTCCTTCCGGAAGCCCTGAAGATGGAAGCATGGTACGACAGCATGGATCTGATCGTTCTAGTCGTCAATTCGTCCAGGTCATGCCGTGCTTGGCGATGTGAGAGTTGGAGATGCATGACCCATGGCCATGGTGTCACTTCTGGCTTATTCTACGGCCCCGATCCAGCTGAAAGACAACGCAGGCGCTTGGACTAAGGTAAGATGTGTCAAAAAAAACCGGTTACTCCCGTCTCTTTCTGCAAATATCCCCCTTCGTCTCGAAGGTTATGATGTGTATGATCAAAAATGGTCTTCTTTCCCCTATCACCTTTTGTTGACCTCAATTTTTCAGAGCTCAAGATTGAGAACCACCGCCGGCGTACACGTCTCATGTTCCATTCCTTCAATGGTGGCGCTTGAGGTGACATCGCAACGTGTATGGTTCCAGGGGAACATTTCTATTGTTACTGGTAGATGAAGACCGCCGATTCTCATGCCATACAACCTATTGAAGATGGGTGCTTCTGATGAAGTAGAATATGGATAGTGGCGTGGGTCCCAAGTGCGTTAATGTGCATCACTGCTTGGAACTCACCAATTCGTCTTCTATACAAACAGAACTTCGAGCACAACACGTCAATATCCACATTCTCGGTTAATGGTCAATCATCTAGCTTCCTGATGCTATATCCGCCGTTTCCGAAAGGCACATTGCAGAAGCAGGGCAAGTGTCTGGCACGTCACGATATGAATACTACCCTTCCCTGGATCATTATCGACTAGCTGAGATCACCGGCGGAAACAACCAACAGCCTTCTCTCCCCCTAATGACTCTTGAGGAGTAACCCCCGTTCGTTTTATTTCCCGCCATCAACAGGCGTTTCTCTTCCACCTCACATGACGTATTCCTTTTTCTCTATGCTCGGATGTGGAGTCTTAAATATTCTTGCCTAGCCGATAGCACAGGCACACGGCGATCTTGTTCCCTACACTGATCCCCCCTCCTTCCTGAGTCGAATATTCATTACTTTATGTCATTCAACAGAGTGCTCCATGGTCGGATATGCAGTTTGGGATAATCTTCCTAGTCGAGATTACCCGGCGACGAGCTGGACCGTGTTCCCACCTAAAGATCCCCCTTTTTTATTTGACACCTAGTAAAATACCCCGAGCCAGCGTCGGTTGTTTATATTTATGTCTTTCAGCAGTATCTCATGATGGCGGCTCGAAACATGTCTTGCTTAACGTTTATGTATGACTATCAGTGTCTATGTTATTATAATTCATGTACAAAGTACAATCAACATCAAAGTTTATGATTGTATCGACTGGTTTAAAACGCTATATCCGTGTCTGTATGTACATACGCCTTGTGTCGGTGTTAGTAGCAACTGTGCAGTCGGGTACATACGCAACGCCCACATAGCAGCGCTTCGTGTGGGTTAGAATAATTACAATTACGCCAATAACAATTTTGAAGATGACAGCAACGCACTTCAAGCCGATGTGTAGAAAACTTAGGACCTGAAGAACGTGACCGATAGTGCATAGAAACTTCTCACTAGCAAAACTAGCTTTAAATTTTCTCTCACATGCATATTATAGTCTACATTAGAGTCCTGAGGTTAGAGTATTTGGAGGTAAATAATAAGGGCCTACTTCTGGGATCATATTGACAGCAGGATGAGAAAAGCATCGTATGTTAAACCCTCAGTGCATCCGAAGAGGTAGGTGAATAGGTCTGGGCATTGGGTCTCATTGAAATATTAAACAAAAATATGTCGTAAACGCGCCTCTATAGTCAATGCAAAGTTGCCATGTGAGACATCCGGATTATTTTCAAATTAAAGGGCTGGCCCAGGCTGGATAGGTGATTGGCGAAGATATTTGCATTGATATATATACGGCTCAGCTAACGTGTCGACATCGATTAATAAAAACTTGGCATAATCAAACGCGGTATTGCGAGTTGAATTACTGTATTTTGAAGGGCAGAGGACAAAAGGTAACTCTTCCGATAAGAATAAGCGAGGATGAACTGCCAGTGCTTTCTATCCTCACTACCGATTCCTCAGTGCCAAAGTTAAGCATATTCTTGTCACTGTCAAATGCGTCGCCTTCCATGCGGTGAGCTCGATATCCAGGTAGGCGGCAAATCCGAGTCGTATGTTGTCGGAGTGTCTGAGCCAATAATTTCTCAGTGTCCACTATCGGCGCCGCTTCCTGCTCCAGCCACTTCATAAGACAAAAGCATTCTGAGCTTCAAGGATGGTATTGTGTTATGGGCGGTTGTGGGGTGGACAGGCTGCCATAGCTGATGGAGGGGATATTGCAAGAGATAACATGGCCCAGCCTGGGAGGCTAGAGTCGTCAACTTTGAGGATGAACTCATGATTGTCCATTCTAATGTCGATCGTTGGAATTAGAACCATAATGCGCAGAGGTAGGCATCCTGTCCTTCACCACAACTGCAGGACATTCTCTAGGGCGATCATCGCTATCCATTCCTACGTGATGTCACTTCGAAAGACAACCTACGTCCTTCAGCAGTTGGCTCCATCATAACCTATACGTGCTGCCCAGATTAGTCCAGATGAAAGCGGAAGAGAAGCATGTCATGATGCATCCCTCCGAGTTTATCGTAGCGGAACACGTCGAGATGAGTTTTGCGCAGGGGAACTCTCTCTAACCTTTGTGATCAAAGATTTAGAAAATGACAAAGTCGACATTGGTGGAACATGCGGATACATACTGCGAACCTGAAGGCGAGTCCATGCTCAGTAGAGTCTCATTGCCGGCCATTGCAGAATGACCAGGTGATAACTTAAAGTTAACAGGACAAATTTCAATGCATATTCGATTGTCGGCATATTGCAGTCCAGAATGCATAGATGTTCAGAACATTGCGACCTCTGGAAGCATTTGGTGTCGGAATGATATTAGAGTCACAGAAAAATCTAGTGCCAAGAAGGGAACAAGGCTCTGCACTTCAAATCTCTGGACGCCAGTGAAGTACTCTCGCGCTTCATAAAACCAAAATTCCTTGCACAAACGCCAAGCAGGCTTCAAGGCAGGCTTCAATGACAACACCAGTCTAAGCGTTTCATGATTTCAAGCCAAAGCATGATTTACGCACTAGGTTCTCTCCTCCATGAGACGGATGTTCTGCTACTCCGAAGCCATCTTCGAGGCATATCCTCTACTTTTGAAAAAGGCCGAGTCCAATTGAGTCAAGTTGTAGAGGTCGGTGGCTGTGAAGTGCAGTTGACTCATACTACAGCTTGGCATCCAGCGACTCCTTCCGAGGTCTCTAAAAACGAACCACGTTGGAATACGAAAGGTTACTGGTGCAATGACTGACACCTGAATAATTGTTCGCAGCCGGAAAAAGAGTTATCGTCCTTGTGTTCCTTTTTGCATGAAGAGCCTCTTACGACGCCCACGACTACATACCCACCAGACATCATGCCCACCTTGAAGCTGTTCGAACGAGTCTCCCTTCGCTATAGTTGGTGACAAGTTGGGGACTTTGCGGGCGCTCCATTAAAGTTGCGGGGTAGGTCCAATTTTCCTCAAGTCCAAAAGCGCCATGTATTCTCGGGCCGTTTGATAACAGATTAGCCAGAGCCCTCCTTCTCTACAATTCCTCACCGGATCTCGTACGTGGCTCTGGTCGTTACTGGTTCGTTCGCTTAACATGGTCTACAGGTGCTTCTCAGTTGAGATCTATGCTCCTATCCCCCGTGGACTTGAGCTACGTGATTAATTGGAGGGTGTTCCTGTTATAGGCTTTCCTTACATGGCATCATGCAAATCGATTGTCCCATGCGTTCTTGGCTGACAGCGCAGCCAGTGCCCATGGCCCTGTATCAGCAGAAGCGTTACTTATTCCTCTATATTCTCCATGCTGTGTCTGTCGACCCAGGGCTCTCTAGATCACATCTTGACGCGATCTGCATATCTCAGGAGCCATCGATAAGCGTGTGGCGTGGGTTCCTTACACACCAATGTTTGTTTGGGAAGAATCTGGTGTATTTCCAAAGGATAAAACACATTTTGACAACCGTGGCTTCGGGGTGAGCCGCTCATATCCCCTCTTCTGAGAACTGTGACTAACTAACGCATAGGTGATGCACGATTCATCTTCTTGTTCCCATCACATACCTAATAACATGTGGAAGAGCATTTCGGCTCTACAAGTTCATTGAGTCATTGAGTGGTAACACTGGGAAAATTCGGTGCGATTATATTTTACCGCTCAGCACATTGCGGACCTTCTGGATTCCTCAGCCGCACTGTCTTGATCAAGTTAAGTCTTTTTTGCCAAACATACCATATTTGCTTCAATTGTCACGCCCTTCTCGATGTGCAGGCTCCTAATTTGTCGTCGCCCGTTCTTGCACCCTGAACCGAATGGGCAGGGACTATGTTAAGCGACCTGAAGGTTTCTAGTACGATCCCACGTTGAAATTTCAACTGCCATATGAAAATCAACCTGAAATTACTTTCCGGTATTCCACGCTTGGTCGGTCCGATCGGGTCCTAAAAGGTAGGGCGGAACAGTATTGTTACAACAGGTTCTTATCAAGAACGACTGGCTATATGCAACATTCGGCTAATGCATACATAATATACGTCGAGACTTATGAGCGCCGCCGACCTGCATTAGAGCTCGTTCCATCTCGATATTAAGATGGCATTGTAAGCGAATAGACCCTCACGACAACTCGACAAACTTGGCTTGACTTGTAGCGCTGAACAATTCGTTCAAGGGGTCAATGGTTCGTGACTTCTTTTAACTTTCAAGATTGGCAGGACACTTTCTATAACTCAACGTGCCGCCGTCCCTGGAATTGGTCACCATCCGACATCCTTCCTTGCCATTAATTGACCCAAGTTTCTGATTCTGGTTCATACGATCGCGACGTTATTTGATTCACAACAGTTTGTACATCTGCAGCGCCGAAAATAAGTTCTCTCATCTGCCGCCGAAAAATAATACACGTACAACTTCTGGGCAAGATCCTCAGCACTTATGGTTCTATCATATGTTTCTATCCAAACAACCGCATCTTTCACCGTAGTTAGAAGTTCCATCTTATCCTCGGATTCGTAGCATGAATAGTTTCCCGTTAGACGTCGACCCGCTCTCGAGCGAAAAGAAATATAGTACATCTGTCTATCGAGTCCCTCTGGATCAGCCAGCTGCTGTCGCATAGTAGCAACATATTCTTCCAGCTTATTTGATGCTTAAAAACACGTCTCCATTTTACTGTATCTATGCTCGCATATTTTGCATCCTCTGGGACCATGCGCTTGGTTTCTCCTTTTGAAAGTCCCATACCGCTTTGCAAGGATAATCCGCAAAATGACTACTGATTAGGATGTCGAGCCATATAATAATAATCGCTTACGGTCCATGGTCTGTAGCACTGACGTTCAGATTACTGCTGACCTCAATCTCAAATACACCTTGATCTGCCAGACCACTCGGTGCTGGCGGAATTCCTGTATGCTCAAGTTTTCTTTCCTGGTGGTTGTCCTTGTCGAATAATCTCCCCACTTCGAACACCCGCACGACCACTATTGATCAGAAAGCAAAATGCATAGTACGATGATGGGAATTACCACCAGTATGATCGTCAACAAGACCTTTCATTTTCGGTATCTCCTGTGGCAAGGAGTTACGTGTCATCAGCCCTCCTTCGGGAGTACATCGACATTAGAACCATGTTTTAGTGCCAAAAAAAAAACTTACCAGTTGTTCCAATTCCACGAGTTAGTGGACAGATTTCAAGGAGGTCAAAGCTGTTATACTTATTCACATCGAAGAGGACACCAGCATGTCTCGTCGCGCTGCACGCCAATACCTTTTGATTGCATCAAAGAATTTTCTGAATAGTCCCTGAACCTTTGGTATACGAGTGGACCCCCCAATGAGAAGTATCTACTACAGGATCAGAGAACATCACAAGCTATGTGTGTGAAGCACACCTCGTCGACGTTTTCCTCTTTCAAATTTGCATCTTTAAAGACATGTTCGACACCCCCACTGTTTTCCTGAATAAGTCCTTATTGAGTTCCTCGAATATCGCCAGAGTGAGAGCCTCCGAAAACTCTTTTCCGTCCTCAAACGCTTCAATCTCAAGCCTCACAATCGTCAGTGAACTCAGGGCCCACTTTGCCCCCACCCCTGCACGCTTCAGTTTGCTCATCGCTTCTGTGGTTTCTCGAAACATCCACGCCCCATGTTTTCTGACACACTTCTGAAAAAGGCTGAATGTTGCGTTCATCAAAGTTTCCCCCACCTAGGTGTCTCCCGCAGTTTCGAGCACCTCGAAAACTCCACGACACTTGGAAGGTGCGGCCCCAGAGACCATATACGAGGATCGTTGTCTCCCACTGAAGTACCTCTTGTCCAGTCCGTAAGCTATTGCAGCTGTGTTAGGGTCATTGATGATGCGAAGGACTGTAAGCCCAGCCATTTCTCCGGCGTCCCTGATCACTTAGCGTTGTGCGTTGTAGACGGTAACGGCGATATTTTATCGGAACCATGGGACTGATGATATCTTCAGGCGCCTGGCAAAAATGCAAATGTTGGTGACGATCGAGCAATAGAAATAAAGTGAACATACAAACCCTTCTCACTCTCCACGGTATCTGAACAGATTGTTCTTCCAGCTGTATCTCTCTCACAATGATTCGTGAATGGCCAATGTTTATATCACGATGAAATCCCAGACCACTGATTTCTCGGCCGGCCAATGAAACGTTTTGTATCCAACACTGTGTTTGTGAGGGTTGGAATGAAATTCGATCTTGGCGCTATCTCCTACTGTGTGAATAATAAATAACTGATATAAAATGAGGAGAAAGATAGCTCTAACAGAAAAATGGCTCTAACAGGCATTCACTATCAGTGAAACTGATCTATGACGGCGTAATCCGATCTCCATGATTACTAGGGATGATCTCTGCTCGGGCTGCTCTAGGTACACTGGAATAGTTTTTTGTGAGGTTTTTAATGCGCTTTTAAATAAAAGATATACTAAACAAGAATATCCGATCTGCCAACAAGCCTTGACTCAGTACCACAATCGTAAACTTGAATAATACCCTCACATCGTTCCCAAGTCTAAAGAATATAGATAAATGAAATTATAGCTTAGGCCGACACGCAACATGCACCTATTGCGATGACTGCTCCGTATTCATGATTGATGCGTTTTGTCGCAGGGTACTTCGCTCGGGAAACCGCGGGACAAAAGATGAGAATTGCGATGCGAGGAGCGAAAAAATACTGAGAGACGCTGTCGACACCACTGTTCGTGCCCGTGATCGGGAATGGTTTGTTGTGGGTCTTAAAGAACGGAGCATGGTAGAGTTCAGGATAAGCTAAACGCTATCTAATGACTGTTCAGAGATAGTTCAGCTCTCCAGCCTCTCCTATACTTAAAATTCATAAATGACGTTTGGGCATACCTTCGAAAGCAAAGGCTGTTAAAGTTATCACGATAAAGATCATTATAATTACTGCAACTCTCTGTAGGGGCTTGAAGCGCTGATGATGACTCTTCGGATCAGTGATCACAGTAATAACTCGGCTTGTGGAAAGAACCCTCACATAATTACAATGATAAATTTGCTTTTCTTCTGCCTTGAAGCCATGGCATTTTCTAGTTATGATATATGAGTCAAGGTACAGTGAGTGAGTGGTCATATCGAAGTTTAATCATCACGTTTAAGAGAAGAAAGAACCAGGATCTGTAAGTCGGATTGAGTTTTCTAGCTTAATGATATCTTGTTGCATATCTATCAATGTAGAATAATAGAAAGGGTTTTTCTTGTGTTAGTTTTGATCGCCATATTAACCATGACTATTCGCTCATAGAATTTTTGGGTATGCTACAAAGAATATGTCAATATTCATGATTCAGTTGGAGGGATCTCTAATTGTGCGCAGTCTTTTATGGCTTTTATCCAGAGAGTGCTATGTGCCTCTAGAGTTCGTTTGTCGCCCACGATTATCAAAGCCAACCTTGGCCGAGTCCATGCAACATTCAATCTTCGAGCATCTTCCACAAACCCGATGTCTCCTTCGGCATTGCAACGAACTGTAGAAAAAATGACAATGTCACTTTCCCTCCCTTGGAAGCCATCTATCGTGCTCGATGTAATTTCAGATGGAAGTACCTCTCGGAGTCTGGTGAGCTGGCGTGAATATGGGGTGAGGACCGCGATTGATGGTGGGTCTTTTTTAATGCCTGCTTCTGGAGGCGTGCCATTATTCTGCAATAATGTAACGATGTGTCGAACAAGTCGAACTTGACCGAAGTTACTCTTGGACGATTGACCATAATCTTCCTCCGATGCGCAGGCAACAAAGACGTTTGGGATTACGCGACCGCTCCCTTCCTTCGGCCAAGGAAAGGAAGATGTCTTTAATACTTGGTCGTGTTCATTGAGCTTGGAGAGCTGCAATCCCGATCTCAATCGACCGTCGTAGAACTCTGTTGATGGAAAACGACCGATATCGTCTGAAAATCTATACTGCACCTGATGGAAAAAAACTTGTTTGCAAGTGGGGAATTAAACAGAAAAGCAACGTGAAATCCTCACCTCCAACATAGCACGAGAAACGTTAGTAATTGAGGAGCCAGTGTAGAGTCTTTCGAGAAGAGACACGTCAAACTCCAGTGCTTTGCCCATGGGCTTCACAGTGGGGCGCAGTTGAACGCTCAAGTACAGATCAGTCAACCGTAATGGTAGAGATGATAAAAAACCTACTGGTCACCCACAAGGACGGCTCGTTTGCATCCTTTCACCAGCGGAATCAAGGCGCAGGCTTCAGTGACCTGGGAAGCTTCATCAATGAGAACGATTTCAAAGTCGTACTTTCGCATGATTCCCAATCCGGCTCCAGCACACGTGGTGAAGACAATCCTGGCATCCTTGAGTCTTTTTTCAGCTTTTTGAATTAGCCGAGGATTCTCAGTTATACTACCGCCAACCCGAGCGTCCACTGTAAACCGTTGGTGAGCTTTGGCTACCTTTGATGGATCTGTTGCAACTCGAAGAATCTGCTCATGATCCAGAATCTTGGCCTTATCATTTTCCGTGAGAAACCTCTCCAAGACGTTATCCACCGCTAGTGAAACGATGAGATATTGAAACTACGTAGAACGAGTGATCGTACCGTTATGAGTAGATGCTGTCATTAACAAATTTGGAGGATTTGGAATTTCAGATACATCCCGGAGAAACCTGAGAAGAATCTGAACTATGACTGTTGTTTTCCCTGTTCCTGTGATTGGCGTGAATAAGAGCTCAATTCGATAGCAAAAATGCTCTACCTGGAGGTCCCCAAATGAGTGCTAACCGGTCATTTTCTGCGACAGCAGATTTTACAGCTTCTCGTTGACTCTGGTTTAAAAAGGAGAGTCCGATGTCGTCATTGTCATTAAGAGGAATCTTGGCCGGAGCATCTTCGTGGACACTAGTGCCACCTGTCCCGGTAATAATGTTGTGAAATTTGCAACAGTCCAAACCATCTTCCGCTAATCGCAGAATGGCATCAAGCATGGCTCTGGCAGTGGCAACACTACCCGCCGGATACATATTCCAATCCATGACCTCAAACTCAGGTGGAAGTGTATGCAACAGTTCAAGACGAAGTTCTCCTCTCGATGCCTGAATAACTATAGCATCGACAACAGCTCGTTCGATGGTAGAGTGTTCTGCCTTTGAAGCAACTTGGAGGCGAATGTGGGAGTGTATTCTGACGGTAGTGGAGGCGTCAACTCGAACGTGTGCCATAACTTGTCGAAAATTTGTCTCGCGAACGGAGGAGTTATTACCGTCAGCTTCCTCGGTACCATCAGTAGGCCTGGGCTTCACGGGAACAAGCTTGACCTTCACAGGCGCTGTACGTTGCTTCGTAGGGCGCCCTGCGTCATCGCAAGGGCACTCGTCTGCAGCCTCCTCAGCATGATCGAAAACAACAGCCAACGCATGCCTGTGCACATAGTCGAGAACATCTCGACCTTCTCTATTCGGTCCACAACAGTCATGCAACACCATCAAAACTTCCTGCACCAATTTCCGCGGGCGAATACTGACGGCAGCTAACCACAGAAGTTCAAAGTATTGGGGAATATCAAGGCGACGGATATCTGCGGACAACTTTTCAAGAGCCACAAGTGCAGCGATGCCTAGTTGATTAGCGGAGCGAATAATCTCTCGAATGATTGAAGGCCCGAGACCATGGACCTCGTCTGGTAACTCGGAGGTATCTTCTCCAAGATACTTTTTGAGAACAACATAGGCTAAAGGCGGATGACGCGACATGCGAAGTGCGATTCGTCCATGGTCAAGAGGTTCTCTTCCCAGGAGTTCCTTAAACATCCAGAACAGTTGGTCTTCTGCTCGATGTTGAAGGGCAAAATCCATGTAATCATCGAGGGCATCCCCTGAGATCCTGGTTAGTTCGTGTCTTGCTTCATCCTCTGTACCCATGAAAATGATTCGTTTTTCCGGGACAGAGTTTGTCCAGCTATATCCAACCAGGCTGTTTGGAGTATAGGGAACTGGGATACGATCAAAACGACCAAGGTACTCTTCGGTTTGAACACTTGCATCGAGGAATATAAAAGTCAGTTGATTTGTAACAAGGCAATCATGAGATGGCACTAACTGTTCAAAACGCAAATCAAAGGCTTGGTGCGCTACACGATCTCGGTTTGAGATGACATGAATTTCAATTGCGCTTACAGGCGTGCGTTGAACTCGCCCGCACTGCTATTAGGATAATTCAGTAGTATCTTTACTCAAATGTGAAAGCAAGTGTACCTGTTGAACCGCCTTCGAAATTTTTTGTAAAGCGACGCTAGCTGCGATATCTGCCCCCGATTTCTCAGGGGGGCGGGTGATGAAGACGAATGTGTCTCCTCTTTGACGATTGAAGATCTGCATGATGTTCTCGTCACAAAAGAATTTGTAGCCTTTGGTCCCTTGGCGGTAGGTTGAACGTCCACGATCTGAAGACTGTGGCATGAACGAGCATATTACTACATTGTCGTCAATGTCTCCCTGAGGTAGATGTCATCAACTAGGAGCACAGAATGCCAAACTCGAATACAAAACTTACATCTTCGTCAAATGGAAGCTGTCTCTTGATAAAAATACCAATAGAAAACCTATCATCGGTCTATATGGCGGTCAAGGACACCTGTTGTAACATAATCCAATAACTTACTTTGACAATGATCAGCTTTCGTGTATAATCTTCGATTGCCTCACGAAGATATTCAAAAAACGCCGGGCGGCCTTGAATATGTGACGCATAAAGACGCTGCAGACGTAGCGGACCGTCCAACGAGCGATGACGAAGCTCTTGGGGCGTGATAATATCAGAACGGATCAAGCTAGAATATACAGTAAAAAAAAATATATCTGACAGACACAATATCACCTGTTCCAAACATATGGGTGCATCTCAGGTTCAAGATCAAGGAGGAGACTCATCGCATGTTTTTGTGGTGTTGTCAGCGCTGAAAAGTTGACGTGGGTCAGATATTGGCGAAGGTCTAAATCATGTCTCCGAGCAAGATCCAAGGCCATTGTAAAGACTTCATACTCTGAAACAGCCAATTTCTCAGTCGATAGGAGTCGGACAATGGTATCATGAGCAGTCACGGGATTCATATTATCATTGACTTCCCTTGAAAATTGCACAAAGTTTTCGGCAAAGGATTTAGCCGCGTCAGCTAAAATATCTAGGACATATGGGCCTCTGGAATCGGGCGGCGACTTAAGGCGATCTGGAATCTTGATTTTGCCACCATCTACCGACGAAGAGTATAATGCGTTGAGCTCCTGGCACTGAGAGCACATCGCGCCGTCAGGGCTTGCGTATACCCATTTCCGATGAAGGGCAGCAACACGAGCCATGTCAATGCTGCGAAGAGATTGAATTTTCTCATTAAAGTTAATACAGAAGCATTTACCTATTATAAGATGAAAAATGTTGCGCAAGATCTTGCCTGGTTACATTCTTGGGTGGGGGTGGGCGACCTTCTGGATAGTTGTATGACTGGAAGGCATTATATTTAAAATGAATTGATAAAGCAGCTCTGAAATACCTCAGCAACTCTGGTGGGCATGAGATCCGGATCAAACATGACAAAAAATCTGTCACCATCTGAAACATTGCAGAGGTAATATCAACTTGAGGTTGAGGTTTCAAACGACAGACATACCAAGGTCGCCACCAGAACTCATAGAAGGTGCCGCACGACGACCTACTGTCGGAAATACAACGCAGTCTACCAGGTGAGACAGCCGAGGATGTGCCACGGCCCTTAATTTGAGACAATCACCGGGATGCAGACAAGGGTTGCGAACGACAAGCAAGTCGATTTGTGTGAGCGTTGTGGCGCCCTTGCGCGGGACAGTAATGCGGACATGCACTTCCCCTTCACGAAGAACTTGGTAAGGATCACACACGCCAAACAGAAATCGCGATTTGTGAATGATCATTCGCGTCCGGAAATGGTCTTTTCTGTCTTTCTTTTGAAACGAGGCGACTTCGGAATTCTGGCTGGCTTGAATCTGGGCCTTTACCTCTGGAGAGTCGATGCCCCGTAATAGAAGCTTTTCCGCCACATCGAATTTGTTGAGACTTGTAAGAAAGTCAAATGCAATCTCCCAAGAAGTCCCTGCCTTGATGATCCAGTCAAAATAAGCCTGCTGTTTGGCTAGAAACTTCTCGGTGGTCACTCCAAGACTAGAAAGTAATACAATTATATCATCGTTGAGGCGATGATAGGCATAGGGCACGGAATAGTCGACAACAGAGAAAGTGTTGTCTCCTGTTGCCTTGAACTTCTTTTGACTACTACGGAATTGGATCAATTTTCCCCTTTTCTGATCAAGATCTGGATGAAGCATGACAACGCCCTGCGACGCCATCTTACAATCAGCATACTTTTCACTCATAGCCTGGTTATCACCTTATAACCTTTATATCTAAATAGTGAGATGACTATGAGAGTGAAAATGGAGGTTAAAAGATATCCTTTACCTTATTTGATATACGCAGGGAGTGTAGTTCTTGCTATGAAAAATGATCCTTTTTTTCCTGCTCACTAGAATGGCCAGCTGCTTGGATATCAGTCCACACCCATCGGAGAATAATTCTCCTCCTGATACGATGTCCGGTATATCCTCTGTATATTTCTCGTCGAGTTCCCAGTCCATAGACGCGGCAGAGAATAACAACCCAATGCGCTTGGCCCCTAACAGCGTATGAGCAGCATCGAATATTATGAGAAAACGAAACTCTCACGTTTAGCAGCGTTCATTAGCTTATTGAAATCTCCGAGTAGTGAGATACGATTGTCGAGTTCCAAGTCTGTTCGAGCTTCACGCAGAAAACAACTCCGTCCTCTCTGGCTGAGATCTTCTGTTCACCAAAAAGTGCGAAATCACAGAAACTTACCAGTTGTGAGTTGCTATGCCCATAAAAACGATAGTGAACATCGTTCAAATTCAGACCTGCCTTGAAGAAACGAATCATGTAGTCCCTAGCCACCGAGGGGCCGGTATTGGGGAATCGAAATTCTGCAAAAGAAGCTAAGATGAACTTTGACAGATCGTCACCCCGCAAGATACGATTATCAGGAAAGTGTGCGATATCGATCGTGATTAATTGGGGCTTGAAAGAAATATGTTTGCCCATGTTCCTGTTTCTTGCACGAGGTAAGGTGATCCCCCTAAAATCCCAGGAGTCATCTAAGGGAGTAGGGTCTGCACGAAGAACAGTAGGGGCCATGGTGGTCAGGAGTGAAACAATTAGAAACACGCCTCGTGGAGTGCACGACTGTGTACGTACTTATGTGGTATTATAGCTTCTTCGCACGCTAATATTGATAAAACTGGTACCTTCCATAAACAGCGCCAAAACCCAACCACACAATGTTCACAAAGCTAGAGTCACAAAATGCTTCACGCTCTGGATGTGAAATAAACGCATTCTTGGGGGATAATAGTGGAATCCAAGTATCGGTACATAAGGGCTGTGTCATCCACGGGACAGCCATCTTCGTTGTTGGGCCATCGTCCAGCGGAAAGACTACTCTCTGCAATGCATTTGCGACACACATGGCAATACCCCCCTCGAGGTATATCAAAGAAATCGCTAGAAAGGTCATGCGGGAACAAGGATTCAGTCGTAAAGACGTCGACACTTTTGAAATGCAACTGGCGATCATGACCGCACAGATAAAAGCTGAGGCTAGTGTATTGGCCCAAGCTAACGCTGTGTCAGATTCCCAGGACACGGTGCTGTTATTAAGTGACAGGTCAGCAGTGGATCCAATCGTTTATGCTGGGATAGCAGGGACGCAGGAAGCCTTTGAGATGCAGTCAAGACTTCGCCACATGCCTGAGTTCGAGAATATACTTTCTCTGTATCAACAATCACTGTTTGGTAAGACAGGCCTTGCCTTTGTGTAGTGAATTGGTAGCTGAGACCCCAATACAGTGGTATTGCCTCCTGTGGCAGAATGGCTTGAAGACGATGGCGTGCGTACGTTGGAAGACCCGTGGAATTATTGCGAAAAGCTACGGAACCTCTTGCACGATCTGAGTATCCCATTTCATGTGATTGGCAAATATGAACGCGACCTTAACGTCCGGGTAAGCCTATTGGAACGGTTGGTTAAGAGTAGAGTTTAGAGTAAGTTTCTTTTGTCATAGACAGGGAGCAAAGAGTCAAACATACCCCCAGCAGTTCAAATCACTTTCGAGATTGTTACCAGAATAACATGGAGCATGATAACGCCAGCATTGTCAACGTCAGTGGAGGGATCATCTATTGAGACTACTGGCCATGGATGACAGTTGCCGGAGGTAATTGCTATCTGATTGTTATATTCAGTAGGTCAAGGACATTTTTAGTATGTGGCCGAGTTTACTAAGCCCTGAAATCGAACCTTGTGCTGGGCAGCTGTCGTATAAAATAGTACATTGTCTTAAATCTAATCCTATGTCTATAGGATATACTTGAAAGATACTAGATAAGCGCCATAGATAGAATGTCGATTTTAGAATAGCTGTTATCAAGTCATGGGTTGCACCGCCACGGCCACACGTGACTTGGACTTGTGCTTAAACACAATGAAACCAAGCTTGGCAAGGAGTGTCAACCCTGAATTTCAGAACTCCCACGGCAGCGTAGTTCCTGATCCTGGATCATATCTTGCTGGTCGGGAAGCATTCACAGCAGCTGCCAACTGTGTCATATGGGTCCGCTTAACCCAATTTCCATCATTGGCCGCTGAATCATCTAAACCACATGACCTGACACTGGAGCGCTGTTCTTGGACACGAGGCTATGAAGATGCGCGGCAAGAAGCTCGAAAGGGGTTGGAACGATGTGTTATCGTTGCGTGGGACCTAGTATTATCTTCGATTCCTGGTCTCGTTAGAAACCTTCACATTCCTCCCATGGTCACTTCTCCTGCTAATACGGGTGCTGCTGATGTATCCAAGAACGAAGCACATGCGTTTCAGCAGGAGTCGTCCCGTGCCGGACTTCTGTTGACAGTGGAGCTTGAGAAGGCTATTGCGAGGTGTAAGGCCAAGGTTGAAGAGATTTCAACAGAGTGTCGTATTAGGAATCGCAAGTTTAGGTATCTGGTTCACTTAAAGAGTGATTCATGCTCAAACCGGATGTATTGTCAGAGATATCGAATTTGATCTAGAAAACGACCGGGATAAATGCCTGTATTCGCTAACGACGTAAGCTGGAATCTTACTACTCACAGGCTGGACTGCCATCTTCACTTTCTAGTCGTTTTCCTAGCTTCAGACAAGGTTATCCGGAAGATGTCCTCAGAGTTTCTGAGATCTTCGAAGATCCTCAATTTATTATCGGGGGCGTTAACTCCGGCGACATAGCGCAGGGTCGCTTAGGCGACTGTTGGTTGCTGAGTGCCATTGCGACTATGTCCTCAAAGCCCGAGTTGATCGAGAAAATATGCGTGGCGGTACGTCAAGGTAATATATATTTATATTGAAATAGTCTCACAGCTCTTGGCTGCAGAGAGATGAGCAGGTGGGAATATATGGGTTCATATTTTGCAGAGATGGGGAGTGGGGCGATGTTATTATTGACGAGTGAGATAACGTTATCAACAGGCTTTTACGATCCTCACAATATTGTTCTAGTCAATTGTTCACCACCATCCCCAAATTCGCGGCAGCTGATTCAGAGGTAGTTTCCCATTTATAAACTGGAAGACGCCCCTCAGAATTTCCGAACAGGTCCGGAAATCGTATCATGACGATAAAGATCTCTATGATAAGGTGGCTAGGAAGGGTGGAAAGACACTGCAATTTGCCCGTTCTACCCAAGAGAACGAAACATGGGTGTGAGTGATGTTATTTGTTTATTGTCATGATCTGCTAGCTCAGTCACACTTCACTCTGGTGGCATACAGACCTCTTTTAGAGAAAGCTTATGCTAAATTTCACGGTGATTATGGCTCCCTGAATGGTGGATACTCCGAGGAAGCACTAGAGGACCTGACTGGGTGCGTGATGTGAAGTATAATATGAAACCAAAGCCTTATGACATCATCAGAGGTGTTTCACAAATTATTCACCCTCGGGTAGCCATTATTTCATCTATCAAGCCTTTTCTCATTCACAGACCTTGACCCTTAGGATATTCTTGATAAAGACAAGTTCTGGAATGACACTGTGACTCATGTCGGCAAGGATAAACTTTATGGGTGTTCATTTCATGCGATCGGTTCTCCGGAGTTTGCAAATGGTCTGTCAGTCATCCCTCTTATCCATCACATAGAAAGTGTAACAAATTTTTCTTCCTCAGGCCTTTTGAGTCCTCACGCTTACAGCATTATCCTCGCTGCTGAATATAACGGTAAAAGATTTCTGAAGATACGAAATCCCTGGGCCCAATCAGGTTGGACTGGCCGCTGGAGTGACGGAAGCAAAGAATGGACCAAGGAATGGCTCGGGGTTATGCAAGTGTTGCAACATACTTTCGGAAACAATGGTGAATTCATTATGGAATACGAAGATTTCCTCAACACGTGGACCATCATCAAGTGTACACAGTTATTTGACTCAACATGGAGACAATCATCTCATTGGTTGAATATTATGCCACGACCCTATCCTTGCCCATGGCAATTTGGAGATGTTTCATGTATGTCTGCACCCCTTTTCTCAATAAATTTTAACTTACAGGCACACTTTGATAGACACTTTTAACTTACCCACAACGTCACCCACGATACTTGTTCTCTCACAAGCTGACACTCGGTTTTGGAAAATGCTTTCGGGACCTTATGACTGGTCATTCGATTTCATTCTCTTCAGAAAAGGATCCACTCAAGTGCTTGGTCGATCGGAATACTCCAAGTTGTTCAACCGCAGCGTCACTCTGCATGTGAGTCTGGAGGCCGGTGATTACGTTCTGCATGTGGGTAAATCATTTGCTGTGGCCATTTTGTAATGTTGCTATATTGTTCAGGCACGATTGGATCGAGAAATGGCCAGAGGCGTCGGTTCGTCGGATTACACATTTCATAAGAAAATATTATTCACTCTCCTTAAGAGACAGAAGACAAACGTAAACGTGCTCGGCTCAATGCTGAGAAGGCTAGGAGTATGTCCCTAGCTGCAAATTTTGACCTCAAGTGAGCTCGTGATGATTAATGTAAACGACATATTTCCTGATCCTCGGTGCAGCATGTGGCAGTCTATGATGGAAATTCCTCCTGACACATTCGCCGGTCGGGATCTATTGGAAATCTTCGAGTCTACGATGCAAGAGACGCAGCGTTCGAAGGAACGATCCTCACAAAGATCCGAAGTGCCTCTACAGTCTGGCAGTTGGACGTTGGCCAACTCTAGCGATCTCCCTCCTGGCAAAAACACGACTTCAATCAAGAAGCCTTTGACACCTTTGAATGTGGATGTCCCGCTACCACTCCTCACTACGGAAGGGTCTAGCACCGCTTCGAGTCCCGTTGTTACAGATGGTGAGAGAAAGTCGTGGCCCTGCCAAATGGATGCTAACGCTTCGCATAGGCATACATCTTGATATCTCCTGCGATGGTTGTAACATCCCTTCGATTTATGGAATACGCTGGAAATGTATTGTCTGCAAGAGCCATGACTTATGTGATTCTTGCCATTCACAGGGGATATACAAGACCCCACATTCCCCCGACCATCAGGAGCTGGAGATCCCGGCTCCACAAAGCCCAATCAGCAGTCAACATGACAGCATTGATTTGCCGAATTATGAGGTCCCCGTCATTCATGACGTCCCTTGTCGTGGGTGCAACAAGGATCGAATTGAAGGCGTCAGGTGGAAATGTTTGAAATGTATCAATTACAATCTCTGTGGTTCATGTCATTCATCAGGAGTTCATCCACCGGAGCATAAGATGGTGAAATTCGAGAATGCCGATTCTATCCTTGAAGACGAGGTATGATTACTCTGCAGTCATTGCTACTACTTTTGTTGAGCAAGTTGTGCCCAGAAGGCTAACCTCAAGGAGGAGACACTCTTGCTCGGGCTTCGAGTGTACACGAAATCAGAAACTCCCGTTTCTATCAATGGCCAGTTGAGACATGGGAAGATTGTATCATTCAAGGTGAAATAATCTTTGATTACCGATCTCGAGTCGGGCTTGAGTCGGATAAAGATATATTCTGCGTACATCATGTCCGCTTCAAAGCTTCAATACATACAAGATCTCACTAATTAATGAAATCGCTGGGACATTAGACATACTCAGAAGTATACACTACGCAGCTTTTGAACCATGACTATCCCGTTTCATTAGATTGGCCTAGATGAACGTGACCTTAACGTCCAGATCCAGATAAGGCTATTGGGGCTGTGAGTTACGGAAGTTGTATCGCAGTTGAAAGTATTCTTTGCCTAGACGGGGACTTCGGGAGTAAAGGTTCAAACTACTAATGGCTCAAACCAAAGTTGAGCCATTTACAGGGATGCCATGCAGCATGGCCTTGTCGACGTCACTGGATGAGGAGATCGCATGATAGTAAGTGGCCGGATGTAATTTGCTTATTTATTTTTAATTTGTTATACTCAATGCATTGTTGTAGTGTAGAGCAAAAAAATTCCCAACAAGGAGTCTCCTGGAGACTCCACCCTTCAGTACTTCACAGTATAAGTTGTCAATGGCGTGGTGTTTCTGTTATTTTGTCAATGGTCTCGATTTCTGATACAGACGTCGCTCTTCTAGTATCTTTTGTCGAAAGGCATTGTACTAATACCACATTGTGAGCAGATATATATTAGATAAGGAGACCCTTCGTGCAAGGAGCTCATCTGAATCTACAGAAATAAATACAGTATGAACAACCAATCAATTCATGCACCCAACCTCAATGAGGTACTATTGCAGTCATAAATACACTTTCCAGATTGATACGATACTCTCTAGGTGGAAAATATATAATCTACGATGGCCCACTTGATACCATCACGAGATGAGTCTGAAAACTGACCATCGTTCTCGTCGTGGAGAGTCACTCGCTATCGCTCGGCTGGAGGTGAAGATGGGTAGGCTCCACCGTGATCTCTTTTTTATCGAAACCCGACTTACAGATTGGTGACCTTGAACTGGATTGTCAGTTCCTCGGTCAGGTGTCTGGTGATGGCTTCCCGAATTTCCATTTACAACAGGTAGTGAATCGGGTTTCCCCTTTTGCAATCGCAGTTTTTGGGCTTCTCGAGCCTTGTGTCCTGTGTTCACGTTCCAGTGCGACTGTGCGATGGTGGTGAAGAGTTCTCGTGCGCGCACGTCTATGAGTGGATGCTGAAAGACACCAGTCACGGGAGTTGTTAGTTTGGATGTAGATATGACTGCATTCGCATGTGGACGCAGCGCGAATACAAGGCTATACCGATAGTGCGAGTCGGTGTCGGTGTCGGCCGAAGGCAGGGAAGAAGGAACGGAAGGGACAAAGACACGGTGTCGGCCTGGAGCATATCGGCCATTTGTGAGATAGGTGAGGGTCTCACCGACAAGGAGTGTCGCCGTGAGGCCCGGTCCTGCATGGGGAGGCTGCTCGATGGGAACCCAGCCCCCGAGAGAGGTATCAAATACCTCTAGGCCAGGCGAAGCACCAATGACGAGAGAAAGAATTCCAAGATCGCGATGGGGTTCAGAGACAAGGCGTCCTTTACCATTGGCCTCCTCCTCGTGCGGCGCAGCAGTATCATCCGCTTCAGATCGGCGCTCATAACGGAACATACGAAGGAGAGTCTCTAGTCTATCCATCTTTCCTTCTGGCATAGTGCACTCTGGGGCAACGATACCGTCAAGCGTGTATTGGGACATTCCTAAACTCTGTTCAATCCCTCGTACCATCTCTTGCATAAGCGCACCACATTCCCTCCACAAGGCTTTCCCTGAGACCTCAACGGCAGAAGGACATGTGGCCCCTCCTCTGCGCAATGTAAGAAGCTCCTTCTCTCCAACTACGTACGACCAGCCCTCTTCAGAGCCTTGCTCATTGGCAGCGACGACTTGAAACTGGCTCTTGATGGACTGAGGCTGAGCAAAGAACGTGCGGGACACATTGAAAAGCGTGGACGCAGCATCGTACAAGGCTGGAAGCTGTGAAATAGGAAATGTCGTGTAACCTTTCGTGGCTAAGGAGTAGATTTGAGGAGGTAAGAGGAGAGGGAAATGTGCCGTTAACAAAGGGTGTAGTTGCCAGTGAGATGGCCCCGTTCCAGGAGAAGGGACATACCCTGAAGGTGGATGGTTCGGTGGAGGGCCAGGTGGTGGTGCATATAGAGTTTCAGCAACCATGGTAGTCAGACACTAAACCGTATTCCACCACTCAGTCACGTGATCACCAACTGGCAAGTGACTCGTCGTTGTTCATATCTCACTAATTGGATACTCATTCCTTGAGTTTTTTTATATACGATCATTCTGTAAGAAAACATCCGAAAGCAGTCAAATTGCGTGGGTACTATTGACAACAATATTCAACAGAATATCTCTTAAAAGTTCTGTCAAAGAGTCTCAAAGAGTCTATGGTCCAAGAACCTCCAGCTTCTATATGCCTAGAATCCAAGCAGGTCAGAGGTGGACAATGGTAAGAATGGGTGGATGTATAAGCCAAACATACACAAAGAATCAGGGTAAGTCAACCATATGGCATCGATCGGGATGAACCGTGCACTTGCAATCTTAGCCTTAGAATTAACTTAGTCGGAGATTCATCCTATATACAATCTTCAAGCAGCAGTCAAAATATATATGCACTATCGACGGAACATTCGAAAGAACAGTCTGTCAAATGTTCTGTCAAGGACTCTTGGAATTTTAGGGTTCAACAACACCCATCACACCTATCTTCCTAGCTCATTCCCGAACTAGGCTAAGAATCTAGCGACAGTTCTTCACTAACGAGTCCACTGCAGATTGTCCGAATAAGAAAAGGGTGCGACGATAGGTTTATAAATGATAAGCAATACAACACCGGTCAGGATACACATGGTGAAATACTTATAGTGGAGTCGAGGGTTAGGTCACGTGACCACTCACCGTCTCTGAGCTACGCGTTTACGCGTTAGACGTTAGACAGAATTCACAGCTTAAGTTGAGAACAGCGGAACAAAAATAGTCTTAAACCAATGTAATAGTTGGACAACCTTCTTTCCCAACCAGGTCCACATCATTGTTGGCTGTCACAAATGTGATGTGTTACGAATTATTTTTTCAAGTCTTGTTGGGTGAGCCTTCCATTCTTGCACTGGAGCTCTTCATTTCCCCGTCTCTTAATCGGATTTATAGCGCCGAGAGTGTGAGGTACTCATTTATTGTGGAGTTATAAGCTATCTTCACGTCTACCCGATGGTCTCTTCCGTGTCCAGAGACTGGAAGGGAAAATGAACAGGTAGGCTCTCACATCCAGAGTCTCAAAACTGTAATTTCTCCCAGTTATTACATACTCACCTCGTCGGATTGGTATCTTTTGCAAGGAAAGGGCCATTTCCGATTCTGCTGTGAATTCCAATATCATTGCAGTGTGGTAACTAATTTCGATGACTGACACGGTGTCTCAAGTGTGCGATCTGTGGCACATTTTCCTATTACGTCACGCTGAACGTCCTTTGGTGAATTATGACTGGCAGTTATAATGGCGAATAGGTTTGGCATGTGAGTTTTCTGGGATCATTGTTATTATCATCCTTTAATGTAACTGTATATGCACTACATCGTTCAGTCGCCAATATCACTAGATCAACTACTCTTTTGGCCACTTATTAAAACACGCTTTCACATACAAACTTGAACCTATGCTTCCGTGTTTCACGGGGACTCGCTGGCAATCTGCCACCGGACGCAAGTGTTCCGGAGCAAAATCATGGAGACACCGCCGGCGCAAAATACGGGCATCTTGCGGGATCATCTCACCTAGCCGTGACACGAGCTCTGACTTCTATTGATATTTGTATACCCTGATCTACAGATCTGATCTGTCGCATCAAAAATACAATTCTTATTTGCCGCATTTTATTAAAGGTTAATCTAATTGTTTTACCAGGGAGAACCATGGTCCCGGTGTGTACTTGTATTTTTACCAAGCGATTACATAAATTTATCGGAGGAGGCCTCTGAATGGGCTCCTCAAACCGTTGTCACTTCCTGCAGTATCTTTCAACCATGATACTGTAATTCCCTCTACTAGATCAACAATTGTTGTTGTTTAAAACCATGCACCGCACACAAGGTGATTATCCGGCGTTCCAGATATTTACGTCACTCGCTCTAGGAGGCGGTACTGATGGGTACATCTGCTGAGTTACATTTCTCAAGTTCGGCCCTACCTTTCCAATCGCATAACGTGCCGATTTCAATGTGCTCCTTATAAACGTATCGGAGGATGGTTGAGTACGTGGGAGTGCGACCAAAGCGGCTCGGAAAAAGATGGTCAGCAGCTCCGCCCAAACACAGCCACTTGATATTTACCGTAAGTACCATGACACCTTTAATCTTTTTTTTTGCCTTAGTTTCTGAATAATTGTTATTGACCTTCAGATACTTTGTTTACTTTATCTGTCCACAGTAACTAACTACCTGTTAGGTGCAAAGTTCATCAGGGTAGGCGAAGGCATCGTTCTTCGTTTGATCGCTGATAGATCATCTCCGTGTCAGATTGCGGTGCATCTTCCAATGAGCGACAAACCAAAGACATACTGATAGTTAACCTACCCTATGTTTATCGCACAAATGAAGCAACGAATTGTTTTGTTGCAGATGATCCTACCTATATCGACTGCGCTTCTTGACTCACGCTGCGATCATCCTCTTAGCGTATTCAATGAATCATTCTTCTTCGAAGCACCCTGAGCGCTCTATTCGTCTACTATGGCCCGGATCCCTCGCGAACTTAAAAATGCCTTTCAGGCTTCATCATGGAACCGGGTCTTAGCTGTTACGGGTTAATCTGTGAAGCTTATCTAACTCTAACACTGACAGCCAGATTCATTGACGCTTTGATTGACTCTGTATGCCTGAGCCAAACAGGTTGGTGGAATGGTGGCGCGGCCGAGGTGACGTTCTCTCCTTTGTTACTGTACGTGTGACATTAATAAAACATTTAGGTGCCCAAGGTATTGTGATTTGGATGAGTCAGTGTCCTCCTCTTGACGGTTGCGTTACTTGGTTCGCTGTGTAATCCAATAAGGGCATTTCCTGCGTTGCTTGCGCCCACTCGCTGGATACCACGACACACGGATGACTTAACTATGCGCGCCCCGCCAAGTCAGATGGACATCGCTTGAACGCAGACAGATTTAAGACCTGACTCAGGTAAGGCCACGAATATATAAAAGGTCTTATCTTCAGAGAACACTTCATTTGCCATCCTTCAAGCTAGCCCTCTTGCAAACCACTGCAAAGCCATTCGACTCTTATTCTCAAAGCCACACTTCCTCATGTCTTCCAGATCGAACCGTACGTTTAGCTCCGGATTTTCATGTCGACGAAACAGTCAACTCTGACGTCGATAATAATGATTGAACACATTCTAGAAGGCCAGAACCGCGTGCATTGGGCCATGCAACTGCATAATGAGCTTCAACGCCAAGGCAGGCTCCGTTCTTTGACCTGGGACGATCAAGTCCAGGGGCCAAGCAATGCTGCTGTCTGGACCTCGACCGTTTTTTGTAAGTTTCCGGATGCACCACCCTCTTCCCCCCNCTCCATTTGTATTTTCTCTGCTTCTGTTACCCAATGTTGTAGTGTTTTCTGACCCGAAATTCAGTGGATGAAATAGAGTACGGAAGAGGAACTGCGTCAACTCGTCAGGGTGCCCGTGATATAGCGGCCAAGAGGGCTTTGCGAGCCCTGGAGCAGGAGCTGTACGGCCCCGTAAGCAACGTTTGATATTTTTTACTGATTTTCCTCTCATAGATTTAAATTTCAGAACGGTTATTAATGAATCCGTGTTAAGAACGACACTAACAGCATTATTCGGTTTGAAAGCTTAGACTTGGAGTTATTATAGATTCGTCTGGCATGAACCTCACATTTATCTATTATCCATTATATTCATATTTCACCTCCATAATTTCTCACAGTTGAGAAGCTCACGGCACGGCAGGACACTCTTATGAGTAATTGAAATTGTTGCATTTTTTTTTGCTTCCAGGACTGTTTGTATGCTCTACCTTAGGGGCATATTTATTATTATCCGGTCTCCCGTATACAAACTTACTGTTTAATTTAACATATCTTTCTTCGTTTGATTTGTAAATCAGTGGCTCAGCCCGCGCCTAAAGACTCTCCCCTCGTCAGTGTCATAGAGGTCCATGATGCACCTGTAATTTGTGTTATTTATATTATGTGTGCATCATGTTTCATGATGAGCTCCACCCTGGAATCCCATGTCAAAGGAATTTTTCCAGGAGATTATGTAGTTCTTGGAATAAAAGTTTGATGGAAAGCACATGGTGGCAAGGCACAGTTTTCCCCCTTCCCCTCCCCCCAACAAAAAAAAAAGATTTTTTATAGCAGGGCCTTACCTAGACTTGGAATGAATATACCAGTGTTGACTTGAATAGGTATGATGGGCGTGGTAGAGATCCGATCTAAGAAGGAGAACTGTAAGACTGCTGATGGATTCTCTGTCATTCCGAGCACCGCAGATGAGATTAGAAGACGGTTCCTAGCCGCCTGTGAGACGTGCCAACTGCAGAGGCTCACGGCTCCGAAAGATTAGCGAATGTCTCCGGCCGCCGCAGAGTCTGAGCAGCAAGCAAGTAGAATCTGATATCAGGATCTCTAAGACCACTGATTTCAGGGGGAAGATAACTGTATAGTCATGATCACATTAGACACGCAGTTCCTGATCTGGGTACCTTCAGGATTTCAACGCACCGAGTTTGAAGTTTGAATGCTGAACAATGGTTGACGGTACTGTCCTCAGCGATGAGAGTCTAAACCACAGATCAATCCCGTTGTATTCATGTTTGTAGCTTCAAGCTGTGCCGGACTTTTATACCCGGTAAGTTATATAAAGTTCTGTGCCAAAAAAAAAAAAAAAACCTGTTGAATTTCTCTAGAACAATTACGCTCATGTGAAGATGGGCCTGGGTCGTCTATATATGTTATCCGCGCTCCACTGTCTAGACATCTACAGCTGACAGATTTACCGGAGATTCACCTTGTGGGAGAAATAAGGCCCCGTCACCGTATGTGATCATTCGAACTGCACACTCAACGCTCTACATCTGTACAATGTCTATGAAGCCAGTGAAAACGTCACGTTTCGGCGATACATCTGAGGAACCCTGTTTGTGACGAGCCCTAATATGGAATGATCAGTCTGCCGTGAATACATAATCAGAACCCGTGGGAAAACGGGTATTAGATAAAGGAAAAACAGAGTCTTTTGAATTGCAATGGAGCTCTTAAAATCTGAAAAAAAATTCAAAAACCATTTAATACCAATACTCTAACATTGATATTACACCTTACAGTAAATGAAGACGCGGAAACATTCAGTTTCTGATAACATTCTAGGCTTGTCAATTCTTGCGACAGTTGCCAATGGAACTCACAGTTTAGTATTTACTTGGATGAAGATTGGGTTCCTATCAATGTTTTCCGATAAAAGTATCACTGTACAGGAAGGGCTGCCAGCTACCTCCAAGTCTGTCATAACCGCAGCATGTGGTACCTAGTATTCTTGTACCCCCCACCTCACATATGATCATTTGCTATCTCATTAATATGTACTATATTACTTCTATGACCTGTGTTCAACGAATGGTAGGTAGGCTTCGAACGCCATGGAACAATCCAATTTTCAAGTTGACACCAAGGCATTGCTCCTGTTCCGGATATAATACCATAACGGGAATTTTTATTTTAGAAAAATAAAATTTGCTCGTGAGTAGCGCTGTAAGCAGCTTATTCTTATCCACAATCTTTCAATTTCGTCTATAAAACAATCGTATATTTTTGTCCTGTTGAATTATGACCAAGTTATTATGACATGACAAAATGAAAGAAGTTCATGTAGAAGTTGGAGGACCATCATGTTGTGGTGCTGAGAAGTGATGTGAGACGCCATCCGGTGATCTTGGCTTCACAAAGTCTTCCCCGGTGATACCAGTCCGAGTATGATCAATATTGGTCGTCAGATCTCCTTGCCCGATATCCCCAGATGTCGCGAGAAGACAAGGTATGCGATATCTGTCAATGCAATTCGGAACATTCTTTGAAGTCATTCGCTCATTCGCAGAGTCGCGCTATGTACAGTGTATTACCATCGCTTTTACAGATTTCACACCCAAAAGGAAAGTTCACCAATTTTAATCCAACTGACTTTAACGATTTTGATTATCATAATGTACTTTGTATGTACATATATCCCGAATATGGATGCAATTGGACGAGAGGACAAAGTGCGGTGATGTAAATACCCCATGAGGATCTGTTTTGAGAGTTAATTACACTTTCATATCACTTCCATTACTTCTTAGAACACCTTTTTTTCATAGAATTGCGTTTTTGTATTCGAAGATTGGACTTTCTGCTAGATACCTTTCTTTTGACAGGAAAGGAGCCAAGCAAAATCCAATGTATTTGCAGTGTACCACGCGTCTCTACGCACCTCTACGCGCTTCTTTGCACATCTCCCAGTTCCCATACATCTCTTGTGCACATCCTCACATGATCAAAGCACTGTACTGCCGAATAAATCTCTATCCAAACGTGTCAAAATCCAGAAGCAGAGCAAACTCAGAGGAGAGCGTTTTGGGTTGGGTGAAGAGTGGATTTCCACAGGTGTGAAAAGCGACCCTTTTGGCCAGTTCTACAGCCGCCGCCATAGTTTTGCTCTATCACCTCACCACAGCGGATTTAAATATTTAAAAAATCATTCACAGTGTCCTAGTATTACTTTAATACATTCTGTCTATTCAGTTTTGTCAGCCGCGAAGCGTTGCAGTGGTGATAGAGCAAAAGTCAATGTGGCGTGAAAAGCGGTGGTAATGCACTGTAATAATGATGATTGTGAATTGAATATTGATTTGGCTACTGAAATTGCTTTGTATTTCATGAATTAATGATGATGGGGAGATTACAAGAAAGCTAATTGAAACTTTGAGCTGGCTTCACGATGAACTCTGTATTAAAGACGGACTCTCCGCTACGAGAAGACTATCATCGGCTTTGCAGCGAGAGGCGGTTGGGGATGTATTGGTGACGGCGTGAAATCCCAAAGATACACAAATTGTACGGTACCAAGGCAAAAATTACAAGCTGCCAAAATTATAAGCTGCCAATATTCGTTTCGAGTCGAAAGCATGAAGTTAGACTTAGAGCTACCAATCAAACAGTACTGCGTGTATAGCAGTGTCTTTTCCCATTACATTATCCCAACTGTTGCCGATGGTGAACTTCAGCCTATCTAGAAATGGTAAATAACCAAGAGGCGTATCAACTAATAAAAAAAAAGCTGGTGGGTGGGCAGAGAATGAAGTAAGAAGCGTTCAGCTGGTTAATTTCCACGAATAAAATCAACAACACTAATACATAGTTGGTTTACGATTCAGCTATTGTTTCAGATGAGAACCAGTACTCAAAGAATGAGATTATGTACCCTTGGATCTCAAAAAACAAACACAAGCGAATCGAGCATCGTTAAAGTATGACCTTGTTGGTATGTCCACCTCGCATGAGGTAGCAGGTAATAGTTGCCGCGGTTCTTCCAATGTTTTGTATGTCGCATTATCGATTGAAGTTACTCTGATGGCGATCAGGGTTACCAAATTGACATCCTGCGGCACTGGTTCAATTGCAGAGTCTTGTAAACTTGTAGGTCAATATCTATATTTTATTCAGAGCTCGAAGTATGCAAACGAATCCTGGTCATTATGGTCGTGGATACGTCTCTGGACGAGCTTTTTGACTGGTGCCATGACTGGTTAGGCTGCCACACCAAAGACTTCCGTACGCGTCGCTGAAATTCATAATGAAGCATGTAAGTTCCAGTCGCTTTCGCCCAAAGCTTCATCGCGCTGGACAGTTATTAAAAGACAGTGAGACTGGTACAGCTAAAAGACGATCTTCGGCAAGATCGGCCTCGAACTCAGCGACCAGCGGAGTCTGGGTGCCGGAGCCTTTTTTTGAGACTATTGCTTTATGATCCATGACGAACTCCTACAGCTCAGCGAGGGTCTCAGCATCATTCTGTTTGAGGAAAGAATATATAGAGGCTGGCTGAACGCTGTGCATCAGCGCCTCTTTGACTCCGAGTTGGGGGAAGCGATAAGGCGTATTCAAAGGTTTTTGGGGTTCAGTGCCTTCCAGGAACTCCAGCAACCCTCGTGATTGGAGAAGTAGTGAGTCAACGGCCATGCCTCGGCGATTTCACGGTACCGCTCACGTGAACACTCAAATGTGATCGCCGGACCAGCACTTTCGATAACTCAGGAAGTGTGTGCTCAGGATGCTCCAGGTGTTCAGTCTGAAGGTTGTTTGAGGAGAATGGGTTGGAGCTATCACCATCCGCATTAAGTGAGTGCGTACTGAAATCTCTTATTCCATCTTTATGGCCCAAGGTGGATTCATGGATTGTATCTTGTGGACATGGCATATCGATTCTGAATAAATTGAATTGCCTCTGGAAGACGGTGTGACAATATAATTTATCGCAATGACTACCTGTGCTGAAGAACGAACAGACCTGGTGATCTCCTCAAAAACCATACATCTTCATTGGAAACCCTCCGATGGTTAACGTGACTTGTTTTAGGTGATACGGTGTGCAGATAATTAAGGACGTGCATTCCCAGAGCTCAGGGAAGGAACCGACAACGGTACCAGTGCTAAACATGCTCTCATATACAGCCAAAGGACATGTCTGCTCCCCCCTAAAGAGACCAATTCGCAGTTATACACGCAGAGCAGCCGCCGTTGGTGACTTCAAAGCTCCTAGCCGATGGGGCTAATCTCGATATCTCTTGAGCACCTCGCACATAGGGTAAGTTTTTCAAGTGAGGCATCTATCAGGTGATCCTACACCAAACCTACGCGATCATTAGTGATGTGGCAATGGTCCACTCTCACTTGTTGTGGGGAGTTCCCTATACGGCCCGTTGGTAAGTAGGTAGCGCAGATGTACATTCATCACACTCACCAGAGACCTACCTCCCCTTCCTCTTATCAATCCTACTTCCATTGAAGTTCTAACCTGGAAAACTATTGATCCAGCGGTCAAGCTGAGGCCAGGGGGACGCAATAGACGATTTTTAAGCTCCCTAGTTGACGAGGTTCGTATTCTAGTGTCGTTTGAACGACTAGATCTCTTTGGCCGCACTCTCCAAGTGACATGGTCAAGGTGAGGTGGGCGCTCGGTGCACCAGCTAAGCGTTAGGACGATGTGTCAAGGATTCGGTTATTCCCGCCTTGTTTAGCAGTTTTCTTTCACACCCACAAGCATGTGGTATGCTATACTTCTTGTCTTTTGTTCTCGTGATAATATTTCTTTCCCAGACCCAATCCCGGTGACTTGCCTGAACACTTTATGCTAATTCGTCCCTACGATGTCGAAGCGCTCCGCCTACATGCTGTCCTGAAGAGTACTCTTATCTACGAAATTGCAAGGCTTCTGCGGCGAGGGCACCTATGCGTACTTCTCATGAGCCAAACTATACGAGTGGCGGGGGTCACCATGTGTTGCATCCATACTCTTGATTTAACTATCAACGTCGACACTCATGTTATCTAGCATCTGGGAAGAACGGATCGAGCACATCTTCAAAGGATCTTCGTTCCCAACATACCTTACGGAATCGATACATGGCATCGATACATTTTTAATTTGGGGTATCTTACCTAGCTCAATTTATTTCGGACCTTGACCATTTTCCTTCTCCCTAGAACATCAAGAAAATACCATTCATACCAGCAGTTGCTGCTTTCATGTCCTTGGCGGATCGGACCATCGGTGGTTGTTCTATTAGCCACAGTTACCGGTTATTCATTGGACGAAGAGGAAAGGGGTGGATGTGATAACATGGAAGATGGGTTCTTGAGTCCTCGATTGTGTTTTCGTCATTTAGTTGTTCATTTTTGTGCAGTTTCTGCCATGGGTCTATGTCTTGGCAGATATCGTTTTCAAGTCCTACTGCTTTCCGACTACGCATAGTGTTTCCATCCTATATCGATGCAGCTAAAGATAATATGGTGCTTGTGGTAGGTAATTTGGGCGGTATACATAAAGGAAACCAGTGGCCCTCCTGCACATACATATATAATTTTAAATAACAGAAGTTTTGATGCTTACAATGTAGACATATTATATGATATACAAACTGAATGAGAAGCTGGCAAAAGAAGAAGAGTAATTCTGACTTGTTGGTGTGGCATGGATGTGTCACCTTAATCTGTCCAGGAAGTCTGGGCAAATAAAGCTCTATAAACGTTCAACTGAAGTACACTTAAAAATTTACTCTGTGAATCATCTATCAACGCGAAAGAAAGCTATCGTAAAAGATGTCGGCGGAGAGAAACAGTCCCTTTTAAACCAAGAGATTATCCAGTGAATAGGGTTTTTACAACGTTCTGCGTATCTTACATAGAGTAGAGGGTAAGACAAACTGGTGGAGAAAATCGAAGAAGAGTAATATAAGCTTCAGCTTGACCATGTCTTGGTGGAGGAGAATATGAATTCTTGACATCAAGAAACAAAAACAGGGTTTTGACTAAGTTAACCCAGAAGTTACAGAAAATTTTAGAGTCGATGAAACATGAGTATCGTCACCAGCAGGTACAAGTCAAGCATCCCTTGTCTATCCTGTGCATTATACGACTAACCTTACTTCGCCTAAACAGAGACAAGACAGAAATCATGAAGGCAAGATATTACGAAGCCTTGCTCAAAAGTCAAGAAAGGAACTTTGGCGTCACTGTTGGATAGTTCCATCTAAGTCATTAGAGCCACCAATGAAGGGAGGGATTCAGACCTAGACCATATAGATCATCTCTCACAAAACGAGGACAAGGAGGCAGGGCCATAGGAGAAGTTAGATGTTAGGTCAGTATCTCGTCTCGGAATACTTGTCCCAAGGCCACTGTCTATCGTTGTTTACCACATGCTCCAGTCAATATCAGGAAAGCAATCTTGAAGTTGCTCCTGTAAGTCTTCTGGCATGGTTGGAGGGGGTGGACTAGATGGCTTGCTGTAGGCTGGATGGAGGCAGCTGTTAACTTTAGCAACGAGCACCGAAAAGCACTGGCACATGGCGGACTGTAATAACGGACAGTGTTTGCGAAAGAACGAGTGAATCGAGAGAGTAATATGTGTTTTCACATCATTTTTGCCATACGACATAGAACATACCTATCTCGGAGAAGACTAGTTCATCAACGTCGAACCCACATCCTACACTTCCGAAATCGACTTACCCATCGTAAGGTTACTTACCGTGCAACGTCTCAGTGGTAAAAGACTACCAGTTTGGGTAAATATGCGTGGAGAGGAATATGGAAGGCGGTGGGAAGCGACAGTCCTACAGCAATATCTCTGGTGAGTGTGAACTCTCATATAGAGTGATATCTAAAGAGATAGGACCTTGAAAAGAGATCTTTGGATGGAAATAATTGAGGATAGGGCGGGATAAAAATTTGTTGAGGCCTAGTGCTATGCGCTGTGTTTGGCACGCCTCATGTACGCAGAAAAACAGGGTGATATCCAACTGCCAAGAAGATGGTATAACGCAGCAGATATAACTTTAGGACTATAGCAGATATCCTCTGCTCTGCAAGACCCCTACCATACTTCATTTGATCAAATGTCTGATTGTCATCCTATAATCATGCAATGGCATTGCAAGTCCTCAGATAAACATGGAGTTTGTTTCTGCCTATACTGAATGAATGTCAAGGTTTCAGAGCATTAGACAATGCTGAGATCGACGCACCGTGTTCTCCGAGTTTGCAGTGTGCACCCGAAATATGACTTTACATAAGCGTCCTTCCTCGGTGGACTCTGATGAATGAATCTACAACAGTCCTCTGCAGACCTTGGCAGTGTGGTCGAAAAGTTCGTGATTGTTATGTTTGAAATTTTTGAAATATATTCTAGCTGATACATATATTCAAACAACAGCACTGTGATCTGGATGTGTATACAATTTTAGTCGGCTGGCGTTAAGCAGAATATGGTAGTCCTGTGCTTTTAGGACAAAGTTAACGGCTCACCTGAACTTGAATCCCCGACAGCGTAATCAAATGTGTATGACAATCCTACTCGTCGTTCCTAATCATGCTCTCAGAACTGCACTTTGCTTACTGCATCTAGAGAATTCCACCCTGATCGTTGTTTAGCAGCACCAGAAGCTATTTAAAGGTTGTCAATGACCAGTTGGTTAGGTGGGGAAGGTCCCCAGGTGCTTCGCTAACAAAGTTCGTTTGCCTCTTGGTCGGTCTGGACGCTGGGTATTCATTCACCAGTCTGTGGTGTCTAGGCTTAGGTCCCGCACAATTTTACTGTCGTCAGCAGTCTGACAGCACTCAACGCATTATGCACAATGCCTGGAGGTCTTCATTATGACCCTTGATTATCTTCTATGTACCTGTTGATTACCGATTGTAAGCTGTATAGTTTCTTAGTTGGATCATCATTCAACAGTAGAGGTTCCTATCCCCATCGAAGATTCACTAGTTTCTGGTACCTCGCCTTTACACACGTTCTCTTCAATTGTGTGCAATCTTGTCCGCCATCTATATGTTGATAATTTTTCGTGAGCCAATTGAAGTGATATGCGCACTGCTTTGAGATTGACTTGCGGTCGATTTTGACAGCCAGCGTTGACAGGTCTGCCACTTGCATCTCTGTTATCTAATGTTTGTGACAGTCTTGGATATCCATTTGCTGAGCACCGAGGCTGTGCTAGGATACGTCAGGCTTCTTTCAGGTGGATCATCAAGTATTGATCATCGCCGCAGCAACACCTAGTAGTTCTGGTTGCGTTCGCATCGTCAAGCATTCATACTCCAACCTAGATTGGCAATTTTATATCTGGGAAAGTAATATTTTACCCCCCGAATATTAATGGGGAGTACTGGGTATCAAAAAAAAAAAGCCATTTCCATTGGATCTGAATATTTTGATTCAATAAAAATAGCTCAATTGTCGGTAGTAACATTTATAAATCTTGGATTTCTTCTCTCAACTAGATAACCAGATCTATTGCAAATCATCTCTAGAATAATATACACACATATATACTTCTTTTTGGACAAGGGACTTGATGGATCTCGTAGGGTTAGTATGCCGATTTCTAGGTACTCTTCTGGCCCTGAATGTTATATTTTCACTATCGACAACTTATACAAACATACTAATATCAGTGCTGTTGATCACGACCACCCGTATGAAATGTATCCTCTTTAAGGAACTTGAAAGAAAAAGAAATCACGATACGATGACGTTACGTTCGGTGTTGCCTCTATCTTGCTTTTTTTGTACATCACTTTCTTAATTCCCGTGTTGCGCTTGTTCGCTTTCACCGCCCCAAGTTGAGGGCATCAGGCAAGCCAATAGTCTGGACGAGCAGCGTATTTTCGACGACTCGACCTGGGGCCCGGTGTCCCTGCAGGACAGGGCCCGCTAATTGTCTGGATGTTGACCAGAGATCCACTCGACACTCTTTGCCAGATATAAGGGCGGTTAATTATGGCCTACATAATTCAAAAAGGTCATGAATTAGCATTTTTTTCTTCTGAATGGTTTACATCACAATGACAGGAAAGGAAGCTATGGAATTGGAAGGGAATAGGAGTAGAGTTACAATTGTTGAAGACAGATCCCAGGTGAGAGGTTAACATAAACCTCGCCGTTCCCCATATACTTTGAATCTCTCAGATAACCAGGTATTACGTGAAGACACAAAAACTTGGAATTGGGTTCTAGGGAGTGAGAGTTTGTGCGTCTCTAATACTGTCCAATATATTAACGTCGAAGTGTCAGGCATTGAAATTTCGGTTAGATTTCATTGTGCCTCAGCTTGAAACAACATATCAGCTTGTTATGTGTTATGTGAATGTTGTTAGCCTTGGATGCATATTTGTCTGGGGTAGGGATACATCATGAAGTCAACACATGGTTAAGTCGAGGGAATCTGGATGATTCAAATGTGGCGTTGTGAGAGTGGCCTGAGTGCGATAGAAGGATTGGAATAGCACTCACATCTTCATGCCTGTTGGAGCAACATGTAATTTGTTCTCAAATGACTGCAAGCAAAGAAGGTATATAAGAAAGAGGTTGAAGCCAGAATTCAGAACTGTATATTTGGATAAGACAGTGTCGGCTCAAACTTGCTTTCTTATAGCAACATGAATCAGGCAGGACAAAAGTTATTTAGAACTTTGCTGTGCCCACGCACTTGGTAAATGTATGTTCCTCGAATATAACTAAAGACAGCAACATATTGCATGGAGATTCAGCATAAATTGGCCAAAAGCCATTCAGAAAGTGTCAATGGAACTCTCAATCCAGTATGGATTCTTTCATTCTATATCTCTTTATTGATGTAAATCAAGTCACATTAACCACTAGAAATTGAAAAAAATCATACCCGATTAATCAGAGAAAATATCAGAAATCTAGATGCCATTTTAGTGTAATATTCATGATGAAACTCAAAGTTGAAGATAATGATAAGATTATTACAAGTCTGCATTTTCGTAGCACCGAGTCCATTACATGACGACGTTCCTGGTTCATGGGAGGAGGAATAAGCGTGTATGGCCGACCCTGAATTCCACAATCGGAAATAACAGTCCCTTATCTCCTTTGGCAATGCATGCGGCTCGTCCTTGCTGCTGCGGTCCCATTTGCATATTGGTCGAGTCTGGAAACCATCATGATGTATGAAGTCGATTTGACGGTGAGAGCACAATCGAAGTCACCACTGGAATATTCGTTAACATACGGCTACTTGCTGCCTTCGTAGCAGGTCTAATTGGCTTGCATTTAACAGAGAAAGAAACGCCAAATGCTAGTGGGTATTCTGCACGTCGTGGAGTTAGACAGTCTAGACGAATCTAGGGGTGAGGTGTCAACAGAAGGTCCTCGCGGTCATGTTCGGACGACTCGCCTAATATCATGACATGCCTCGATACAATCTTCCTTTAATAACACTTTTCCAAGCTGGAAGTTTGGAAATAGAAATACGAGAGAAAGAGACTACCAGCAAGGAGAAGAATGTTATTGAGGAGACTCAAATGATTCTAACGTTATAACGGTGGGAAGCACAAAGGCATTGAGAGTTGCAAGAAGTACCTTGTGAGATGGTTTTTGAAATGAGAAGATAACAGGTGAGAAGACAGTCGATGCAATTGGCCAGAAGTTAGAGGAATTCGAAGGTGCGTGATGATCATGTTGGTGCCTCGGAAATGTAATGAAGATAACGAAGAGATAATGTGTAGGGTTGCTTTCGATGGACGAAAACAAGTGCGTAGCGCAGAAGATTTCATCTTAGAGTTCATGTTGGGATGGAATCCTACTCTACCGGCTGAAATTCCTGGAAACACCATGTTTCATCCGCACATTATTGCAGACTCAGGTTCGCTGCCACATGCGAAATTCTCCGTTTACACCAAAAAATGTTGGAACCCACTCACATGGCCACAGATTCTTAATTTGAAGCGACCACTCACGTCTTTTCTTCTTCCAAGCGTCAAAATATAACCCCTCAGCAGTGTTAGCACAGGGAGGGAGTCGACCGCAGGCCTACAAGTTTTTGGTCGTCAAATCCCATCTGGTTCATATAGTAGTTGTTGGCCTCGACTCTTTGTAGCCCTGGATTTTCTCTCGCAGCACCTGAACCCATTGACCAGTTGTAAGTTGTCGAGTAAGAATACGAATACTCACTTGGATTTCTGTTAAAGCCTTATCATTGGTTACCAATTGTGAATACTCACCTCCATTAATGCCTTTATGTTTTAGGCTTTCAGAAATATTAGGACAGATATGAAAAATATAGAGTACATCAAGTTCTAATGCGCTTATGGATATGAAACGGCCAAACTATGAGGTTGACCTTGTGGGCGCTGAAGCGCTCCTTGTTCTGTTGGTTGCTTGGCTCTCGATTCTATTGTTCTCATCAGCTTCAATAGCCTCATTATGACGACGCGGTCTCATTCCATCCGCGGAACATACTCGAATCTTCAGATCCCCCTTTCTCCTGACTCTTGATGTTCTGTTAGTGGTAGCTTACTTACGCATCAGATTCAGATTGCGTCGCTTTCCGGGTTCTATCAGCGACAAGGGCTTGAGCAAATTGACCTCATGTTTTACGTATTTCGGATCCACGAATCATGTATCCCCTGTCACATCATGGGCTCATGCCTGACGGGTCATCGATCTGAAGTGGCGTGGGTGATTCACATATATAATCTATGTAGTTTTTTTGCAGATGGGAATAATCAGATAACAAAGTGAGCTGGCAAACATTCCGACCATCATCTTCCATGACTGAAGTCCGTTGTCGCCAGGGTCCATCCTTCCTCTACAATGTTGGTCTCGTCATAATGTTTGGTGATGCCGGATCTTCCATCTTTAAAAACCAGATAATTGCTGACAGACTCTGATTCCTTACTTTGTGAACATATTGGATCATCGGATTCTTTCTCCATCATCGTTAACTTCGGGAACTTCTAACGCTTTCCATGTCACACTGTTCTTCACATTAGGCGGGAGGACGGGTCATGAAAACCTTGTCTTTTCATTGTTATCATCGCAGTCTCCTTTTTTGTTCAAGATGCGGAAAGTGATTGCGTGTAGCTGGTATGGTTCACCTCGGATGACCAGGTATATGGTGAGTGCCTATTTTTTCTCCTACACGCTCGTGAAGTCATATGATACTGCCATATATGGTTTGCACCAGGCGACTTGTGTTGAATCAGCCACCGGTGCCCACAAATTGCTACTTCAGAGCGAGGGTCACTCATAGGCTGTACGTGGGTGAGATTTCATGCTGAACTGCGATCTTTCCTTACTAAGACAATCTTTTCTAAAAGGGCCTGTCAGAGGCGTCTTTTCTATCACACTGTCTATTTGAATGTCATTTCATCTCAGTTCTCCCGGCGTATGTCAAAATGATTCCGACTCTCACGGGCCACACAATTGTATTGGTCGGAGACGCCGGAACTAATCTATCAGTGTAAGCCAACATGAGGGCAAGAGTAACCAAGGGATATGCAGTTTTAAGCTATTCTTCTAACAAGACTGAAGGAAACGCCCATAACTCGGAAAATTTGTATGCGGCAGTATTTTAATCAACCAAGTTAGAAGCACCTAGCTATAGATAAATTAAGACATTGACAAAGCCTTTGAAGCAAGCGGTTAATATGAAGTTCTCCTGGATCTCTTGTGATTTATACATAAGATGATTTAAAAGGTGCCGGAACATCTGATATATTAACAAGTTTATGTGCTCATACTTAAGGCCTAGTGGGTAGTTACCTATATACTTATACTGCAGTATCTAGATCATTGCTATCTGGCAGGATGTCCACCTTAGCAAGGGAACCCTACATTAGTGCACATGATCGGTATCTAATTTAGCTACCACCAGAATTATGCATATTATAAAAACCAGGTATGTGCTCTGAATAATTATCCAACAACCAGTACCCAAAAACACATGAACCCCAAACCAAATGTCCACACATTCCTGCTAATAGTCATATCTCCCAACCCAGATTAGATAAGAGCTAAAAAAATAAGAATACAAAAGGGCCGTACTATTAAACCCAGATGCCCAAGCATCTACCATGTCACAGGTGACTGTGCTACAGAGAGCAAATAGACTAAATCAAAACCAGACTCAAGCAGACCTAATACTTGATCCCAATGCTTTCATGCAAGACAGATAACAAGCCAGGGCTTTTTTTAACAAGTCCAAATTTGTCCTGAAAGAAGATGCATTGCTAACCAAAATACATACTCAGCTTTGCCCTTTTATCATTCATTCACAGCACACCTATTAAGGTATTGTAAGAATGATCCAGAGCAATAGTGATACTCATAGTAGTTGAAATATGAAATTATATGGGAGAAGAAGTAATGAAGTAGATTGAAAAATGACCAACCCCAGTATTTAACATGATAGATATAACATCTGAGGTCCTAAAAGGTAACACAAATGCTGCTTAGAAAGTAGCAAAGGAAGTTTGCACTATCAAATACAGAGGAAAAGGAAAGTGCAGGAAATGAAAAGCCAATGAGGGATGGGAAAAGATAAAGGTGAACAGGAAGGAGGACAATGGGAAAGAATTGAGAAGAAGGGAGGCCATAGATAGGATAGGATGTTACAGCAATAACAAGAAGACATAGCCAAGCAATAGATTAAAATAGAAGTGACCAAGTGCTACCCCTTGTAAACTCTGTCACAAATACCTTGCTCACACAAGCACAGAAACACCTAAGGTCATGTTCACAGAGCCTATCATAGTGGGTATCAAAACCCAGTTACATTGTGTGTTACTCTGTGCTTTGTTTATTCCAGCCTCAAATATGATGTTATTGCATTTCCACTTTCAACAATCAAATCTACTGACCTTTGGGATAGTTTTGTTACATACAAAGATTTTGTAAAAAAATTTAATTAAATTTTATATTGATTTTTTCAAAGTGCTTGAAACACCTTAGAGCTGTTCAAAATACCATTTGGCCAATTTTCAATTTCTAAGGTTAAATATTTTGCCATGCATTTCTGTGACTGTGAGATCACATATGTAATGAAAATGTAATGGCAGCAGAATAACTTCAAGTTTGTTGTTCTGAGTGGCAAATTACTATGCCAAACTACACCATCTATTATCCTATGACTTAAAAGAAGGATTCCATCTAACAAGAATAGGCAGGGAAATATTTCTCTACTTCCCCACAAACAACCTGAGGTATCTATATGACCTACTGTAGAGAATGTTACAAACTCCAAGGAAGAGTTCAAAGGTAATTACTTTATCCCTATGGATCCTATAAATAACTCTGACCTCTTGGGAGATATATCTGAAATTGAGATGGAGTTAGTATCAGAGGACCACCCATTTTGTAACCCAAGCCAATGCCAAACTGATTCACATATACTGATAGTTACTGAGCTGAGCCATGCACATAGATTATAAGAGCCACCCTAGTCACTTGGCCCAACTGCTTGATATCCCAAACCAAATAACTAAGATGTTGGCCTGAGTACTGGAATATTGGATATGGATCATGGGGTCATTATACCTTTGGGCCCAATCAAGGGGTAAGGTATGCTGAGGAACCAGAGAGTGGATAGTAGGTATATAGATTTAGGTTTTTCCCCCTTGCTAGGTGAGACTCTATTTCTATGTACACAGTCTAATATACTTAGGTTTTTCCCCCTTGCTAGGCCTCAGTTGTGTAACTTTGGTAACCTCAGTGAGCACTACAGGGGTTGCTCTTACATTAGGAAACTTTGCCCAACAAGGACTGGGAGTTGCATTACCATACAACCATAGGCAGCTTTGGTCTGAATGAAAGTGACTCAGATAGCCTCACCTTGCTCACTTATATAATGCCAGACTCCCCCTCCTCTATAACTGAAACAGCCTCAGCAATGCATGCACTACCAAGTTCCCAAGCCAAAATGGATGTTGACATGTGCTTCCAATGGTTAGAACAAGAGTTGGCTGCAAACTGAGCAGCTAATGCCAAAATCAGTAACACCTTGAGGGCAATAATGCAAAGTATGCCAGAAAGAAGGGAACAAGGGTCCCTCAACCCCAAAGATGACCTGACACCTAGCACTTGTGGCCCAAGCATACCAAACCCCTTGCTCTTGGCCACCTCCCAAGTTAGGCCAGCACCCCCTTCAGACTTTGACCATAACCATGACAAAGGCTGTGCATTCCTCAACTCCTGCAGAATCTACTTCACAACCTGTGGTGATCACTTCCTGAATGCCCAGGCTTGCATCCACTGGGCCCTCTCTTTCTTCAAGTCTTACTGAGCAGCTCAGTTCACTAATAAAATCCTCTGAGCCAAGAGGTCTGGCTGACCTCACTACCCAGATTAGAACACCTTCAAGACTGACTTCATCAACTGTTTCTGCCCAAAGAACGAACAGCTCTCAGCCCTTACAAGACTTGAAGGGATGGGGTGGTATCAGGGTAAGGATCTGGTGGAAGAGTACATTGACCAGTTCATAGAGCTGATAGACCTGGCTGAGTACTACAACAACAAGATGGTCATGATCAAATTCCACAAGTGTCTTGAACCAAGCATGCAGAACAGGGTAGTCCTGCTAGGAACTGGAGCATCAGACTTCAATGATCTGGAAGGATGGTATGAAGCAGCAAGGAGGGTCGTAAGGAACCAAGAGGCAAATGATGTGTTCACTGAGGTGAACTGAAACAGCTCACATGTAAATCCTTGGCTCCCTGCAGTACCCCCAAAGTTGGCATGGGCAAGCCCCCAAGCCTCAGCAACCTTTCAGCAGGCCCCACTGCCCATCCTCACCACTTCAAAAGACAGCCTGGCCCCTATGATGTCAACTGGACCTGAGCATGAGTCATATAACCAGGAACCGGCCTCTAGTGCAAGAAGCTGGGACACTATGCCTGAGAATGCCCCCTTTTGTTCAACATCTGGACCATGAGCATAGAAGAGCGGCTAGAGCTACTGCCTTATTTACTTGCCCTGGCCAATATAACAGGTGCCCCATCAACTGAAGCCAAGAATGAGACTGAGGCAGTGGAAACATTAAAGGGGAAGAAGAGGGTTCTGGAGCTTGCAGTGGATGAATAGTGCACCTCTACTGCCTGTACATAACTGGTTCTCATGTTTGGAAGTAGAATGTGAAACAACCCCCATTATACTGAACCAAACCAAGACCAAAACAGCTGCACCAAAACCTGACACTCCTAAACTCCCAAAACCCCTTGGGTCTGGCTCTGAAAGTGGGAATGAAAGCTCCTGAGGACAGAATGTGGCACCCAATTGCCTTCTTCTCCAAAAGCCTGAGTCTGGTCAAACAAAACTATGAGATCTATGACAAAGAGATGTTGGCCATCATGTGAGTGCTGGAGGAGTGGTGACACTTCCTGGAAGATGCCTAGCTCAAGTTTGAGATCTGATCACAAAAGCTTGGAATACTTCTGGACCTCAAAGAAGCTCAACCAAAGGCAAGTGAGATGGTCCCTCTATCTCTCTCAGTTTGACTTTGTGCTCTACCATTGGCCAGGCCAGAGCATGGGCAAGGCAGATGCACTCTTCAGGAGATCAGACCATGGCATGGGAGCAGGGGATAATGAAAATGTGACCCTCTTTTGGCTGGACCTATTTGCAATCCAGGCCTTAGAGGGAGTCATGGTGGTGGGGGAAGAGTGAGACCTCCTTCAGGATATTCAGGCACACCTCCAAACATCTGGACCTGAAGACCCTGTGGCCAAAGCATTCACTGAGCTAAGAAAGGGCCATGACTGGTCAGTGCACTTGGCCAAGTGGAGTTAACAGAAAGGCCTCTTGCACTTCTAAGGAAGGATCTACATCCCCAATGATCCCAAGCTGAGGGGATGCATTGTGTCCCAACATCATGACACATGAGTGGCTGGACATGCAGGAGTGTAGAAGACACTTGAACTTATATCATAGAACTACTGGTGATCACAGATGTCTCAGTACATGGGACAGTACATAACGACCTGTGACCTCTGCACTCAAACCAAGGCCCAAAGGCAGCCACTGATGGGAGAGCTTTAACTGCTGCCAATTCCTGAGTCTTGGTAGGACATAATCAGCATAGATTTTGTAGTTGAAATTTACCAGGCCCAAAGCCATGATATGGTGATGAATGTAGTGGACTTGGTCAGCAAGAGCATGCACTTCCTCCCCATGAACACAAGCCTCACAGCACTTGGGGTGGCTCAGCTCTACCATGTGCACATATGGAAGTTGCACAGATTCCCAAAGCAACTCATCTCTAACCAAGGTCTGCAGGTCATCGCTGAGTTCACTAGTGAACTCTATTAGCTATTCAGTATAAAACTTGTGGCCATGATGGCATATCACCAGATGGGCAGACTGAGTGTGTCAACCAGGAACTTGAACAGTACCTTCAGTTGTTTGTCAACAAGTGACAGGACAACGGGGATGACCTCCTACCTATGGCTGAGTTCCAGTACAATAACCACATACACTTGGCTACCCAGCAAACCCCATTCATGCTGGACACAGGAAGACATCCATGTATGGACTTTGAGTCCCAAGAACCCAAGTCCTGAACCAAGATGGTGAATGAGTTCAAAGATAGGATGGAGAAGTCATTGGAAGAAGTGAAGTCTGCACTAACCAAAGCAAAGGATGACATGGCTTGGTACTACAACCAACACCATGTCTCTGCCCCCAAGTATTGCATAGGCAATAGAATCTTCCTTGATGGATCAGATATTCACATGACTCGACTCTCCTGAAAGCTTGGTCATTGCTACCTCAGGCTGTATGTCATCCAGGGCCAAGTGGGGAAGTACTCATACAAATTTCAACTCCCCCCTTCCATGTCTCAACTTCCATGTCTCAACTTTATCTGGTCTTCAATGTCATCAAGTTTGTTCCAGCAACCAAAGATCTGATACCTGGCTAAAGAGCTGAACCACCCCTGCTGCTCAAGCTGGTGAATGGAGAAAAACACTATGTAGTGGAGAAGGTGTTAGATAGTCAGTTAATGAGAGGTAGGCTCTACTTCCTGGTGAAGTGGGAGGGGTATGGATATGAGGAGAACACCTGGGTAGCAGAAGAGGACATGGTAGCACCAGCAAAAGTACAAGAGTTCTACCACTCACACCCAGGAGCATCCAAAGGGTTAGGTCAATGGCCTTCAAATCAATCATAGTGCATGCTTTGAGGATGCAGCACTCTAGAAGGGGGGGTGATGTCAGGGGACCACCCATTTTGCGACTCAAACCGATGCCTAACTGATTCATGTATACCAACAGTTACTGAGCTGAGCCATGCACACAGATTATAAGAGCTGCCCCATTTGCTTGGCCCAACTGCCCAACATCCCAAACAAAACAACTGAGATGTTAGCCCAAGTACCAGAACATCAAATCTGGATCATGGGGTCATCATACCTTTGGGCCCAATCAAGGGGTAAGGTATGCTGAGGAAGCAGAGAGCAGATAGCAGGTATATAGATTCCATAGCTCACTAGCAAGGGGCCCTAAGTTTTCCTCTTAGGTTTTTCCCCCTTGCTAGGTAAGGCTCTATTTCTATATACACAGTCTAATATACTTAGGGTTTTCCCCCTTGCTAGGCCAATGTCATGTACCTTCAGTAACCTTGGCAAGCTCTACAGGGGCTGCCCTTACAGTTAGAGGATGAAGATGATAGATTCAAGGAGATTCAGAATAATGCCAAGCTTATGGTATTTGCTTTGAGACTGCAAAAAGTGTATGATCAGATGGTCCAGGAGGAAAAAGAAAATAAAACAATTAAGAAATAGAAGGCCACTTATATAGGCAATTGAGATAGTTTCAAATGAAGGTAGATGCTAGAGGGAGAAAAAGACAGAAGCAGATAGGTACCCATCTGTGATAAAATTCTTCCTGAAAAAGCCAGGTACCAAGTAGCTAATAGAAGATCCAGGATCTCTTCCAGAGGTAAGTATGGTCATAGCTCAATTGTATGTGAGGTTTAATTAACCAGATCAATAATCATCAGGAAATTATTACAGATATTCCAAAGGATTGCTATTCACTTGAGGATATAAATCCTAGGATAATGGCAGGACTAGAGGCAAGGTATTCTGATGTAATTGCTGCTAGTGACAATGAATATCAGTTAGATGCAGATCTTGAAACTTTAGATCATTGGAATTTTCCAGCTCTCTGTTAAGCAAAACCTGAATTGGAAGAATAAGTAACAAGACTTACTATTCTGAGTCTGAGTAGTAAGTATAACCATGTTGATCAGTTTATTTCTCAATATAGAATCTTAGTTATGGGTAGATTGAGTGCTCAAAGCTTGTTGTAAAAGATACAGGAAAAGGTTCCATTAATCATGCATGAAATCTTTCAAGATAGGTGGTTGCTTGTTACATGGACCTCTACTGCTTAATAGTTATAGCTGTCTCAACACCTCAATTCTTCTTGATGAAGACTTAGTCTAGCAGATATGTCTTCATCTGATTGCAATTGCCAAAGATGGCTACATTCAGGCACAGGATGTACTGGATATGATGTCTACACAGAAATAAAGCATTTTATAGGTACTAAAAGTAGAATTGCAGTTTTACAAAAATACTACAATCTTATAATTCAATATATGTACTGTAATAATATAACAGGTACTGAAATACATATAATTCTTATATATTATGTGTTATATATATACCAGAGTTAAGTGCATTTTTATATTATAGACAGGTAGGATAGTCCTGCAAGTATTTTAATAGAATGCAGAATGTAAGCATCTAAAATATAGATTAGGTTTTGTCATCTTACATATGTATGGAGTTTTTACACAACATGTCAGGCATTTTGACCTTAAAAAAGATAACAGTAGAGTACAAGGTATTCATATATATACCCTAGTTAACTGTGTTTTTATATTATAGAAAGGTAGGTTAGCCCTACAAGTATTTTAATTGAATGCAAGCATCTGAAAAATATATTAGGCATTGTCACCTTAAAATAGGTGATAGTATAGTATAAGGCATCACAGGGTACTAAGTATTTTGATACAACACAAACATCTAAACTTATTTCAAATATTTTCACCTTAGAGTAGGTGATAGTAGAAAGTTATGCCAGTCTGCTAGACATTTAGATACAATGCAAATATCTGAAGTTTATCTTAGGCTGAAATATATTTTTATTTTGACCTTGAATTAGATGACAGTAGAGTACAAGTCTGCTAAGTATCATTATACAATGTAGATGTTTGAAATATATCTTATATATTTTGACTTTATTGTAGATAGTAGTATAGGAACAGTTGTGTTAGTATGCTATGTATGCCATATGGCTGTAAAATATTTGGTGTATATAAAATCTCTTGTGGAAATTATAATAAGGTTAAGGATCTAATATTTTTTCCTATCCATTGAACACTGATCCATATAGGATTATACACATATTATGATTGACTATTAGTATGTAAAAAAAATTACTAGCTTGTAGGCTGGGTTAGACTAATAATCCAAGAGGTTAATAGCTATTGAGTATAGTAAATTGTATAAATAATGAGAAAATAAAACAGGTACACATATGTTGAGTGGAGGTTGTGCAGAGTGATATGGGAAGGCATGGGGATAAGCAGAACATGATCAAACTAATTACAGTCACTAACCTGTAAACTACCAGTGTATTACTCTAGAATAATGGTCTGTGCTAGTCTTTCATAAATACCCAGTTAGGCTCACATCATTGCAAGATCACTATTTGGGCCTAGATTATTGGCAACATTTTATCCAGAAAAGTACTGATTACATACAACTGTCAGTTAGGCTACAAGGCAGGCATGTACAGTAAGAAACAAAACTGTTCAGATGTTTGGAAGTTTTGGATTGTGTATCTAATAGGAAATTCAATTTAATCTTCAAAATCATGAAAATATTATGACATATGCTCTATGATCCTAGCTATCCTGTAGACAAGGAATCTAGCAAATATTTTTAGAATCCCCTGAGGTATGAATATTTCATATTCCAAGTCTCATTCAATCAGTTTTGTTACTAAAATTTAATGAGTGAAAAAAGCCAAAAGCTTTTAATGAGGTATTGGCTCATGTCACATATATAAAAAGTTCAAATGGTACAAACAAGCATCAACAACTCCACAACTTCAACCACATTATTCCATGAGATTTTTCTCTGTTGATAAACTCAACATAGTTATTTCTAGACTTAATTCTGGCCACACTACTTGTCAGATATCATTGTCTACTAGTGTTAGCATTGGTACCATCTCAAAAATTTGTTTAAAAAATTTCCCTGACCATCCCAAGTCTTCTGGTGATTGTCCTGTCAAACTCTCCCCAGCTGATATCTGCCATATAGTCAAGCTTATTACCTCTGGGAAGGCAGTAAAAGTGTCCAAAGTACTCCAAAATATCACTAACTAACCTGTCACTTCACAGACAGTGTGCCTCAGGAGCCCCACACCATCACAGATCCACCTCCAAACTTTACTGTACCCTCTACTAGTCTACTACTCAGCCCCTTCTCTACCCTTTTCAAGCCCATTTCTTGCCATATGACCCAAGGCAATTTATCTTAGTCTCATCTGACCATACTACCCTCTTCCAGTCTTCCAGAGTTCAATCTTTTTGCCTGGTTGCAAAATCCATTCTCTCTGTTCTATGCTTCTGTGACAGTCGGGGCCTTTTCTTCTTCACCACTGCTTTCATCCCAGTTCTCCTGAAGTGTCTGGACACTATCTGTGAAGTAACAGGTTATTTGGTGATAGTTTGGAATACTTTGGACACTTTTACCCTGTTTCTGGCTTCTCAGAGGCAATAGGCTTGACTATATGGCAGATATCAGCTAGGGAGAGTTTGACAAGATAATCACCAGAAGACTTGGGACGGTCAGGGAAATGTTTAGAACAAATTTTTGAGATGGTACCAATGCTAACACTAGTAGACAATGATATCTGACAAGTAGTGTGGCCAGAATTAAGTCTAGAAATAACTATGTTGAGTTTATCAACAGAGAAAAATCTCATGGAATAATGTGGTTGAAGTTGTGGAGTTGTTGATGCTTGTTTGTACCATTTGAACTTTTTATATATGTGACATAAGCCAATACCTCATTAAAAGCTTTTGGCTTTTTTCACTCATTAAATTTTAGTAACAAAACTGATTGAATGAGACTTGGAATATGAAATATTCATACCTCAGGGGATTCTAAAAATATTTGCTAGATTCCTTGTCTACAGGATAGCTAGGATCATAGAGCATATGTCATAATATTTTCATGATTTTGAAGATTAAATTGAATTTCCTATTAGATTCACAATCCAAAACTTCCAAACATCTGAACAGTTGTGTTACATACTGTAAGACATACCTATCATACTATCCAAAGAGGGTATACATATGCTCCTGTGATTGTTCAACCTCTTATGATTCAAGCAAATCATAGCAAAATATTTTGTTCTGTATTGATATATCATTCTTGTCAGTTGATGACCTCTAGTCTCTTATGTCTCTTTTTCCTTTTCTTCTCACTATGCCACACTTCTTATTTTATTCCCATGTTGTACAAGCCCCACACTCCCTGCCTGTATTTGCTCCCAGTATTGTAGCATGATTATGTTATAGCCAGTAGTTACTATATAGTTAGTTACTTAGGTAAGGGAATCCTTTCCCTTTTCTCTTCTGGATTCACCCTGCCTAGTGTCTAGAGAGGCCTATGTGTAGGCATAAAGTTAGAGGTCCTTTTTCAGGCCCTGGGTAGATGGCCAGGGCTGTTGTTTCCTGCTACTTGATCTACCAACAAGTACACCTTTAGTACCAGTATGGAGTAACTCTTACAATTCCTTTGGAATATGATATTAGAAGAGAATGTAGGCTAAAGCTGAGATAAATGAAATTGTGATGAGAGTGAAACATTACCATTCTACCTATCTTCACAACTGTATCAGAAATGGCATCTACTGTTATTCCTGTTATGGAGGCAAAGACCATTTTACTGGAATGTATTACTCATGTGCTGTCAGGACCTTATATGGAGAGAGTTGGAAGAAGTGTGAATTTTATTGAGAGTCTTGATAAGGTAGTTAGTCATGGATCACTGTTTGGAATGCATGCCACAACTCTGAAGAAGTGAGTCACAGAGGAATCCAACTCACATATTCTCCCTGTATCCTAGGTAACCATTTGTATATATAAAATTCAGCCACTGTGAAAGCCTTACATTGATTGACCCATATATCTGTACACATATACAACTTAGTAGAAATTGTAATTATATATATCAGACTTATATCTAACCAAGCTTGAATATTGCTCTATCACAGGCTGTGAGAATATGATTGCATCCCTCATCTTTCCACCTCCTCCAAGACACCTATCCTTAGATTTAGGAAGGAGAAACTTTAGATGATATATTTCCTGTAACCTGGTAATTCTTCAAGATGACTCAGTCCCCAGGCTTATCATGATACCCCTCAGGAGTAGTTGGACTGTGTGTTTTAGGTTTATTAGTCAAGATTCTTATTGTACTTTATACTGACTTACTTGTTTTGACATATCTTGTCTTACTTTCCAAGTTCACTAGTCTACCTTAAATTATAATCTATAACACAACTGAGTTGCAATGGAGTATTAGCTACTATTTAGGGATGCTAGATTGTTCTGTGAGTGTTAGCATACCCTTAGCTGCAGTTTAAGCAGAGAAATAATATTGAAATATGAGTGCATGGACCTTTGTACATATAACAAGGGTCCTCTAATAATGGGATCCTTAGACTTTTCTCTTAGTATTTCTCCTTGCAGGCCCAACTATACCAGTGGGATGCATATTATTGTTAGAAATGTGATTTTATCTAAACAATTGAGTCTGCATGTTTTTGTGGGTTTTTAAAATACTCTATACTATTGAAAAGGGTATGATTTGGTGGGGGGTTGACTATTCTACCCTGACCTGGTAAACTGGCCCTTCATTGATGGTACCATGAAATTGGACTGGGATTCTGAATCACTTGTAAATTTGTTAGAAAAACAAGTTATTCATCTCTGTGCTCAATAGATTGTGAGCAATGTTGAAATATTATCAGTAACCTATCTGAAATGTTTCAGATCTCAAACAACATATCTGTGGGGCAATTTTCCTAATCAGGTTTTTAGCAAAGCTGTTTTAGAACCTGAGAATCTGTGACAAAACTTTGGTGTGAACAAAGCTAAGTCAAGTTCTTTGACTAGATGCAGTAGGATAATAAAAAGCACCTGCACAGGATATTTTGACAGAGAACCAAATTAATAAATTACACTCTGGAGAATCAAGTAACCAGTTATTGCAAGAGTATTACAATAGTGATTAGTATGACCTTAAGTAGCTGTGCAAAATGATTCTACTAATACTAGGTCTTTGTCAAAAGTTAATATTTAAGGGGGATTTTATCAGCTACTTGATAACTACTTATAGAAATAATAGTAGGTCTTATTCTAATTTTTATGAATTTAGATTTAAGACTAGCTTGCCACTTCAGTAGTATGCTAAGATTTACTCTTTGGAACAAACCTATTCAACAGGTTTTTGGACCTATTGTTGATGGTGGCAATGGGTCTTTGGACTATAGGAAAGTTGTTATACAGAAAAGAGGATTTCATTCATTTTATTTTAGTTAGGAACTAAAATCCAAAGAAAAGACAAGAGATAAACAAATAGGTAGAAAACAGTTGGTGAGGGGCAGGTCCAGGTACAGGTTCTGCTTGAGTTCCACCCCAGGGTACAGTTGGAGGGCAAACTCATGATCTGAGTAGTGATCACCATGGGTACTGAAGGGATTGCTGAAGGTTTTGAAAGGTGCCTCTCGCATGTACTCCTCTTTGGTGTTGAGAGTCCTCCTCCCAGTGAATCCCTCAAATGAGCAGGGGATTGAATCTTGGCTGAGGAATATTATGTCTCCAGCCTCATAGGGTAGGTGAGTAAGAGGTTTCTTTTGCAAGGGCATGGAGAAGATGGGTTTGGGTGGAGCTGGGAGTTTGAGGAGTCTCTCAATTTGTCTAACATCCTCTGGGTCAATGCACCAGTGTAATGATATAGGGTGGGATTCGAGTGGGATTTGGCTCTGTTGGCTGGATTGGCTAGTCATGTTGTAATGAAAAGGTTGTTTGTTATCAAGTGGGTGGGGGGAGGATGGATAGTAGATGTTATATAAGTGTTGAATGGAATGAGATGTAAATGAAGAAATTAAATGTCAGGTAAAGTGTTGCTTATTTTTTGGGGTTAGAGTTTTACATGCTAGGTTCCTTCCTTCTGTCCATTTGAAGAGGTGTCACTTGGGAGTTTCCATGAAGTTTTCTAGAGTTTGAAAGGACAGGGTGGTATATAGAGTAGCTGATATGTGTTGTGGGGCTTTGGGGTTTTGTCAGTGGAATTCCATGATAAGTCACTCTGCTCCTGAGATATCTTTCACAGGTAGCCAGGAATCATCTGTAGTTCCATAACCCTTCTGATGGACTAGGTATTCCAGTTGTCCTTGGTAGACCCTGCTGTCTAGGATTCCCTCAACTTCATACTCAGGGACTCCATCTCAAATAACAGGGGGAGGGGGGGTTAAGCATGTCATTCTTGGATTGGATCCTCTTGGCAGGGGTGTAGGAGGTTGACAGAGAAGACAGGGTGGGTGTGACGAAAAGCTGGTGGGAGTTGGAGGCCATAGGCATTCTGTGATACAATCTTGTTCACTGCATAGGGACCCAACCATTTATGATCCAACGTCTTCATCAGGTGAGTGGTGGTAATGTTTTGTGTATTTAACCAGACCTTATCACCAATCTTGTGTGTGGTAGCAGCCTGGTGGTGC
>QFEC01000667.1:2322-21589 GCA_003316585.1 Gomphus bonarii | reverse complement strand
GAAGCATCGTCCCTCCTTGGCTCGGCGGTGTAGATCTTTCACAATTTGATGGAGTGACTCTCGGGGAACGCGTCGCTCAAGCCGCGTATCACATTGGGGCCGATGTCCTATCGCCCGCCGCTACATCTGAAGCCAGCACGACCTCAGATCCAGAGTCAGATGGCTATGTCAGCTTCACCACTCCGGAGATGGTTATGCGTGCTCATGAATTAGGCTTGCTCGTCAAGCCGTGGACGGTGCGATGGATTAAATATAGTTTACGAATATATAGCCAATGCTGATGGATTGCATAGGTTAATAGACTGAGTGTTGTCAAGCAATTAGTAGATATGGGGGTAGATGGGATTATTACAGATTGTGAGCGGTGGTCTTTTTTTTATACGAGAAAATCACCAATGTTGATATCCCCTTTTTCCAGCGCCGAATGTCATAAGGCGTTGGGCACAGCAGCACAAATTGTCTGTTGCTCCACGTTATCCAAAGTACCGTGTCTTGGCATGTCTAGCTACACATCAAAATATGTGAATAGTTAGTTTTCACAAGGAATAGCACTGGTAAGGAGACTCCTGATTAAAAGAATAGAACACAATCTAGGCATGGAGATCGTCACCCAATATATGCAAAGCTCGATAAATTTAAAAATAAACTGATTTATCTGTTCGATGTGGAGGACTTTATATGTATTACGACACTGATGATACAAGGAAGCCCGATTAAAGTTTCCCTTGTCATCATCATTGAAACTGTGCTCAGGGACCTCATGATTTGCTATCAAGGCATGCGAACGATTTATCGGAGGTATTGATTACTTACCAGTGCTGGATATCCACTTAGGGAAGTGCTAGAGTGTTAAGTGGCTTCGTTTAATACTAGTTGAAGAGGTCTCGATAATGTGAATGTTGTTTTGGAAACAAAAACTTTCAGGAAGCCTTGCTTTCTGTATACCCGAATAATGGTCGACACAATGGTTAACATAAGAGAATATATATGCCGTACTATTAGCTCATAGTCCTGTTACAAATAGTCTGACATTCCATTGTGGTGACACACGAGAAATTTAAATCCCATGTCCTCATACCATTCTCCACCTTCACAGATCGGGTGCCTAACTCATTGCTGTCCCACAGCCGATCTCAAGGTCAGTTAGTCGGGCCACCATAAACCTTTCGACAAGCCTTATATAACGAACCGTGCTTAGAGGTGAACACTCATCTCGAGAAAGAAGTAATCATGAACAAACCTCCAGCATCCGGAGCGCCCTTATTTGTATTTGTCCGGTCCTAACTCGCTGCTCAAGTTGTGAAATTTCCAGCTTTGCACTCGTTAACACCATGACCAACCAAGAAATAAACAGAACATACTTCTAGCCTCCTGTTCCGGTCCAGGTAGACCGCGATCTTCTTATCCCAGTATTTTTTTTTGAGATCCTCGCTCTTGATACATACGTTGTCGTCAAACGTCGTACCCTGGGAGGAGGAGACCGATTTACGTTCGATTAATCTGTTCTCTTCTGGGCAGGATTCGTGGGTATCAGAGAGGGTGTCATCCCCTGGATTGGGAACGTGTTCGTCTGAGCTGTCATAGGAATAATATCTTTCTCACCCTGGCTGTGTCTATCACAAAGCAGAAAGTCATCTTTGATGTTGTGAAGCTTACTTGTGGGATTGAACGAAAGCGATCGTTGTATTCCCACACGGCGAGAGACTGTTCTGCTAGTTGACCTCCCTGGATCGTCTTCTGAATCTGTCTCAGTCTCGTCCTCACTGTTTCTGGTACAGTTTAGGGTGCTCTTCTTATTGTTCGGAAGTAGATGCGATGTGTCACCGTGACAACCCAGTCGTTGTATTGCTCCATGAAAAGAGACTCCTTCATGAGATTGCATTCCTTTGTTGTTCAGTGCTTTCGCGGAGCTGTATGGTCCGAGTACACGGTTCCGTGTCAGACTTTTCGAATTATTGCCCACTGAGTCAAGAAGAATAAGAAACTCGAACGTAACGTATGGCGGCATGTTTAGAGCGGGATCGTCAATGAAGTTCATTTGTACCTGGTCCGGGGCATCATTGACGGATTGGACTCTATGCACTGAAATATCATCGTGTACCCGACGAATTTCTAAAAGGATGAATCCAAGATTAGAATATATAACTGTGTATGATCAGTAAGTAGTTCTGAAAATGGGAGAAGTGTTCGGAAGAATGACATACAATTGTTCTTTGGCCTTTTGATAGTCCTGAGCAATCTGCCATCTTGTAAGTGATCTACTGAATTCCTGACTTGCGTACGCAGGTCGTTCTTGTCCATGTAAGTCGCAGCAATAATGGATTTGGAATGCCTTATGGGAGATATCAGAGAAACCTCACACCATGCTGTGATACTCGGAAATGCTTTCCAGCACACAGACAAGGTCTGTTAATGTGGTATGCGACGTGGAACCACACAATTGTAATGAACAGGGTGCTCACCTTCCTAAAAGACAATTTTACAGTAGCCTTGGCGAGACCAGGAGGATCGTTGACGCAACGAGGTTGTTCGACTTCTGGGCATTGTCTCGGGCTCTGAAAGGGACATGTGATGAGCTTGCAATCAATTCCCCTGTGAAAAGGCATGGAGCGAAAACCCAGGAAGGAAGAAAGAAATAGTTGTTTGCTTTTATGTAAACCTCCACAAGTGTGTTGATACCACCTGATATCTGGAAATTATCACTGGCTGCTCCAGCACACGCTGTGGGTATATCTCAAATCTTTATTTCCAACGTGTGACACGGCATTAGACTCGTGACCAGCCTGTCGATTATGCGTAAACGTAGCCTTAGACATGCCAGTTACGAGTCTGGCGCGGCTTCGAATAGACCATCGACGCGACGTGATTTTAAATTCTGTTGTCTATTTTCCAATACACGCGCTTGAGCGTAGCTTCAGCCTTGAGCAACTAGTACGCAACGCGAATGTTCTTGTATTGATGTTGTACGTGTATATACACCACGCCATTGAACGTCATTGCGGGTACACGTGTTGCTTCACCATTGACAAGTAATCTCCTGTCATCGCCCCAGATTTTTGAGTCTCATGTTGGTGTACTGCCCAAGGCGAGATGAGACAAGGGCGGGCGTCGCCATTTGATTGGCTCACTGTCGCGCCTATCCAAGCGGGCACGCTCCTGAGATCTAACCTCAACCCTCCGCCATGATGTCCCTCCGTCGTACAGGGCAGCCCAGCGGCCCTTGCCGTCCCCCAATGCAGGTCTCAAAGGCGGGCACCATTGCACCAGAACTCGTATTTATGATCCTCCACCACGTACGCCATCCTCAAGATACTCTCCCCGACCCACCCCACGTGCTCCCAACGCTGCGTGCGATTCCACTGGTGTGCAAAAGCTGGCATCATCCGGGCATGGAGATGCTATACCAGCGCATTATTTTCTCATCCAAGTCCTCCCGTCAGGCCAAGCTTCTTATCAGGTCGATCTGTGCAAACCCCAGACTTGGCTATTTCGTGAATGTTTTGTGCTTTCCCGACTTGCGCTTTCGCCCTTGCGATTACTATCGCAACGAGCGCTCGACCGTTCGCCTTCGCAATTATGCGGGTCTTATATCGATATGTCCCAATATTATCTTCCTCAGACTACCAACGAACCTCCAAAACGCACTTTCACCTCGCAACGTCCCCGGTCTTCCCCTTTCTCCCGGACAAATACTCAACCTCCTCAGTCTGCATCTAACAACACATCCCGGATCTACACGATATTCTTCCGACTCCCAGGCACGCACCTGCGCCCCTCTCTCCTTTCTTCCGATCCATACTTCTCTCCCCTGTCTGGTGCACCTCACCCTTGCCAACTTCACGTTCACGCTCGAAGGTCTCCCTAGCAGCTCCCGCCTGCTCTTCCCATACCTTCCCGTCCTGCGCTCGCTCACACTCACATCATGTCTCCTTGACGAACGCTCTGCAACACAAATGTTCAATTCCGTCCGGAAATCTCTCAAACGTCTAGAGCTGTGGCAAAGTGGATACCTTCCCGAGCTCACCGAGACCGCGTTCCGGATTTTAGGTCCTACGCTCGAGGGACTCATTATCGATGACGCTCTATACGAGTACCTCATCCTGGTTCACGGTCCGGAAGCATTCTCGTTTTCCCTGCCCCAACTCCGTAGCCTCAAAATGGGCGCGGAGAAGCTATCCATCGCAGAGCTCCGTCGGCTCCCTCCGACGCTTGAAAAGCTGAAGATCACGGCGCTGCATATGGGTGCATGCTCTGCCTGCACCAAGGTCGAGCGCTGGACAAGCCAGGCAGAGGCCGATGGGCTTCGAGCCGTAAACGAACGGTGGACCGACATGAGCAAGGCGCTCGCGCTGGCTTTAATCCATGAGGACTTCGCTGCGAAGAACCTGAAGAAAATCGTCCTCGCGGGGCGATGCTGTGCGTGGCACAAGTGGGAAGAGATCCTCGAGGAGCGGTGCTCCAATCGGGGTATCCGGCTTATAAAGAGCATCACACCAGGTGGGTTTCTTTTACCTAATGTGGCATCATGGCTAACCGATCTGTGACACGTGACACTTGGTACAGGCGAATGTCATGATGCTCGCTCACCGGCACGAAGACGCATCAATACAATCGTTCAACATTCGTCATGGCCTCTTCATAAAGTAAACACAATGTGGATGAACGTTACCGACAGGTTTTCCTGGTGACCACAGTTTCACTTTCTGTACGCTCTGCCCTCCTTATTTCATTGGCGTCTGTCGCAAGTTTTTGTTTCCTCAGCTTATGGTCTTCTTGCCACTTACATTGTTGTACCGTTCATGTATCTGTTGTGCAGCTGTATTTATTGTGATGTCATACCGTGACTTGTCCATTTTTTTGACCGTAACTCCTAACGACTCCTTTTTGTTGTAGCTATCATGTTGTCCAATGTCAAACGTCAAGAATTTCGTATTTATTTGTCAAGTTTTACGCGATCTGGTGAGGTACTATAGAATTAGATCTCCTGCGCAGCCGCAGAACGCGAGGCTGAGCAATAACCTGTTCTGCTCTCTATCTGAACCATCATGCCAACTCATAAAGGAATCCAATGTGAGATATGGAGCATCAACGACATTTTCCCAGAGGTTGAGCTACCTCGGCGTGCTTCTGACCCACCCGACTTAATTCGTGCTGCAGTCAGAGCCAGATCACTGGAGGTACATATTATTTTACTGAATTATTGCAGTCTCCAAAGGACCTACATTCCTTGCAGGATATCCGCTTACAATGGAAAGCCCTAGAACCCATCACTGCCTGGTGTGAAGTAATCAGAGTTCCTCCAATTTGTGGGGACCCGAAGGTGGCAGCTGTCACCTACATGCACGAAGACAATGAGGAGACCCAGGAAAGAAACTCGGACAAACATCTACAAGTTTCAAAGCTCAAAGCCTTTGGACTTTCCTGCAAGTTCCCCCTTTCTCTCCATTTTTTTCTTCCTGGCTCTCACTTTAGTTGAACCTTACCGCTCTCCCTCGGGTCGGTGAACACAGCTGAGAAGAGGGGAATCGGTGTTATTCGCCTCGAGATTCGTCGAGTCGAGGCTGAGAGTCTTGTCGTCAGGACCGAGCGACTTGAAGGAAGCGAATACCTGCTCAAAGATAGTATTGACTACATATTACTCGACGACCCAGACCTCGACGAACGGCCGTACGTCACCTTTGAATTCCGATTCTTCGCGTTGGATGAGGCGATACAAGATGACCTTGGCGAGTCGGGTTCCCCCTGGCCTGTCCAGGGAGGAACTGATGGACTCGAACCAGGGATTTATAAACAAAATCACCTCGTACCTTACCGTGGAACCTCCCATCATTCATCCCGTCAGGGGACTGACTTGTCGAAAGGTTGCTCGCCGGAACAGTCGAAGAGGCCGCGACACGATTCACAATTTTACGAAAGTGAAGCGCAGCTGGAAGTTTCGCCTGTTAAACGAGTGAAAAAGGTCCACTCTCATGTTCCCCTCACCACGACTTCGCAAGAGGATGGCTCTACGACGGTTTATGACGTGGATGACGAATCGGATAGGCCAGGACCGAGCAGCCAGGTGGTTATGTATAGGGTGAGTCAGTCGTGCATCCATCGTGACTAACTTCACACGGTATCTGAGACATTGTTTCATAGCCCAAGGGAAAGTTGAGGGAAGAACTCTATAAAAGGGAGGAAGAACTTAGAATTCTGAAGGCAATGCTGTAAGTCGACTTCTCGTATTATCATTCATACCAGTATATGTAATAGCCATACAATAGGGAAGATAACCGCAGGAGAGAATTGGAGATTGAGTCTACGGGAGGATATATATCGTCGGACTAAGGAAACTTATTTGACTTTGGATCACCGAATTTTCTCCTTGAGGCTCTAAATCATTTTTACAGGCTCATGATTCTAGCTAACTCACTAGACACAAAGATTATGCAATATAAAGTGGTGGTAGATTGAGGTGTGCTTGAGTAAATACCTGCCGTTTTGGTAAAACTATCAGTATGAGCTTTTTGGATTGCACAAGGCCTCTCAATGGTAATAATCAAGGCCATCCCATGTCTCAACTCTTACCTACTCACCCTGAATATAGGACTTACTTGAGTCAGATATCCACCTGAAATTGGGATAAACCAAAAGCCTTGAAGTATCTTCTATGATATAAGATACTTCAAGGCTTTTTTTTGGTTTATCCCAATTTGGGTTTTCCAAGGACGGCAACCTTGTTAAGCTTGGTTCATTGTGGATGTCTGACTCTGGTCAGTCCTATATTATCCATACAGGGTGAGGTAGGTAAAAGAGTTGAAACATGGAATGACCTTGATTATTACCAGTTATATCAAGATACAAATGCCTTGAGGCGTTTCTCTTAGGTCTCCAAATGACTCATTCGTGGCCCAATCAGGACCGAATTCAAATATCATAATGACCCGCCATGACCAGATAAACGTAATTTGCTCTCCTCTAGTACGCCTGAAGTATAAGAATGTAGCCCTCTCAACGGCCATCTGCCATCTTGATTTCAGCCAGATGCCCGTTCATCGAAATATGGAATGCAAGCTCACTGCTGGTAGCCGGCTCGGTGGCAACAGATTTGAAGAATTCGAAACGTTTCTCGATAACCTCCGGCCTGATGTGATACGGACAAAGGTTTACATGAGATCCCGACAAGTTAATTTCTCTGTTTTTTTTTTCTTACTGTTTCTTGCTGCGCTCTTACTCCCCAGCCATTCACTATAGGCATTCGTGGCGGTGTGGAATTCATTGGAACCTATCGCCGCGCGGTGCGAATTTTATTATGTTCCACCCAGTGGGCGCAAAATTGCTCTGGAAACAACAACCTATCTTGGCTGTTTGTGGCGAGATGCCGGAGCGTCATGGTCAAAACCCCAGCACCATATAACGCAAGCTGGACAGAAAAAAAGGAACCGTACGGGCATTTCTGTTAATCTGTTCCCTTTCTGTGCCTGTCTGACAAGTAAAAAAAACAGTAGGCGATCTCGGGCTTGGATTTATTAGGCTTGAAGTCCGTCGAGTACAGCCCGCTACTAATTTCCTCGCAGGGAATAAAGGCAGACCAAATAAGGCCGATTTTCAGTTCATCGATGATCCCGAGCGTGCAATGCGGCCGTACATCACTTTTGAGTATCAGCTCATGAGGAGCACTTCTACGGTATTGTTCCAGGGTAGCTGGTCACCGAAATCTGTGCGCTCTATTCAGCAGGACTCGAATTGGGATGATGAAATTCAGGAGATTGGGAGGAAAGAATGGGAACGAGCCAGAAAGGGAAGAATTCAGGAAAGCACGTTGGGAAAGGTACAGTTTAGGAGGTTCTCCCTGACAGATGAAAAGTCCCATTGCTGATGTATGAGAACGTTTTAGGATGCACGATTCAGGCCCGGAATAAAACATCATAAACATGGCGAGATCAGATCGGATGACGAGGTCGAGGAGGTTGGCAGGAAAGAGTGGGAACAAGGGAACAGGAGCAAGATCCAGAAAAGTGTAAAGAACCGGGTAAAACTCCCTCCTGAAAAGTAGATGTCTCATTTCTGATGTGTGAGTGTTTTAGGATGCAATATTGAGGCGTAGAATAAAACTCAAGGAGCTTCAGATCAGGAATCTCAAATTGAAGGTCAGCCAGGAGAGTACGTGCTAGAATTTGGCTACTGACACATGTAGAAATAATTAGGCTAAGAAGGAAGCTCTGGAAATACATGAGGCTAAGTTGAAGAGCCAACGTGAAGTTTTAACACAACGGGGCATACTCAATTGAGGCAATCGGAATGCCAACGCCGAATATAATTCTAGAGAGAGAGCATATGTATAGATACATTGAAAGCTCTTCAAGACATTAGATCCCGGGTGCGAGGTAACAACCGTGCTTGACCTTGACATACCATTTTGCTATTGAGAATGTATTTGGTACCCATTGTTCTGTAACAGGAGTACCTAATTTTACTCTGCGTTTCAAATTTCTTGTCCCATTCGGACTGCTAGTCACTCTTACTACTGGTCGAGCGCTGGGCAAAATCACATTACCGACCTGATTAGGCACTTTGCGGTATCCCTATTTTTGCAGCACAGCAACCCTAATCCCGGTGACATTGAGTGGACCTTGCTGGGGAAAAGGAGGTGACGGCACTTTGTGAACTCCATGGTAGGTATATGTCATGAAAACTTTTGAGATCTAGCAAGGAATCTCCGCAGTAAATTGACCAGGGAACCCTGATAGAGATAGAGCCATGATTGAATGGTTTGGGTTCACAGTACAATGCAGTGTACAGTGTCAACTTGCATACCATACAAGATAGTGTACTTAATTAGTTCAGAGCCAGAAAGTCAATCGATGGCTTTCGTCCAGTCATTGCTTGATGCGGATTTCGTGAAGGAGATTATCAAGTGGGCATCAAAAAGTACTCCTCCCAGGAAACAAATCCGAGAATGTAATTGATTGGAGGCTGATGGAGGTAGCCCATAGGTCGGTGAGGATCCGAGACGAACTAGACATAGTAAGTTTATAATATAGCAGTTAGAATTAGAGTTAGAAGTCCTGGAAAAGCAGCGAGTTTGAATTATGAAATTTGAATCGCTCTGTGCTGAGCCACAGATATATAGGGGTATTATGTGACACGAGGCTGTGGATTGATGAAGTCGCCGACAGCGGTTAATAATGACCTAATGGGATCTTATGATGAAGTGCAACGTTCGTAATGGGGCACAGTCGTACCCCAGGTCCGGCCGAAGGAATGTGGTACAAGATTGTGCTGTGGATAATGTATGTATGACAATAGACATCAATACCGAAGCAAGATGAAGATTGTTGTTGGATGGGAGTTAAATGAGAGGTTCAAGAAGGCTGCTCTGTAGCAAGAATGCCATTCACAGTGCAAATGGCACAAAGGCACAGACTCGCTAGCCCCGTGACAAGCTGTATCAGGATCAGGGTGCCTAAGTTTGAAGCTCCGCCATCGTGATGGTTCGGGGATGCATTATAATTATTAACCGAGAGTCAGTTGCCTGTTGTAAATTACCTCGATGGGTTATATCTATATCCCTCCACGTTTGTCAATTCGATCCCGAACCAGAGCTTGTAGATACAAGCATTGGTGAATTTCTGATCCTGAATTTCCCCAATCAATGACAGGTGGAACAGGTACGAATGATGGCAAATAGCCTATAATATGAAGAACTTTGCCAGGGCACGCAGGCGATGTCCACGAGTCGGTCGGCGCTTGCGCAGCAAGTGGCTTGGGGGATAACCGACGGTGAGAAGAGAGGAAAAGTTCGTGTTGAATCCTACAAATATTCTGCAGCGAAAACTCCAAAATATACATAGATGTGTCGTGTTATTCTCCATGGACTTATAAAGCCAGTTGGGGGACCAGTGGCGGGAATGCTAGTGACCAACCAACACCGAAAAAAAGGGCAAACTGCGCAGACTATCAACGTGATGATGTAATGCCAAGCACCTACATAACTTATAACTTGCCAATCATGCGACTCCCCATTACACTCTCACTTGTTGCTTCACCCTAAAGCATGCCTTCGACCAATTGGAAAGATAGGATCGTTCTGAAGGTTTGTTTTTTGACAGCTCCTTGTACTCGCAGCATCCGTTATTCCCCTCTGTTGTCCTCAATACCGCGCCATGACGACTTTATTCGTTATTAGATCATCAACGTGATTGTTACCTTTGTTTTCCTGGGCTCCAACATCTACTCTGTAGCTACACCCGAGGAGGTCTACTCGACCGGAAAGGAAACATACTTCACGCCGGAAGCATATTCCTTTGGCATCTGGTCAGTATAATTTTTAATTTTTAATTTTTGGAAAACAAAGTTATTTTTTTTGGTTAACACATTGCCTGTTTTCAGGTCTCTGATTCATTTACTCCTCCTTGGTGCCATCATCTACCAGTTCTTCGAAGCTGGAAAAAAGGTTGTCATCGATGGTATTGGATGGCGCTTCCCACTCCTTGCCGTGCTTAATTCAATTTACGTGAATCTCTGGGTGTGTAAATTTTACTTATACGTCTCAAATAATCTGTTGACCATAAACAGATCAAACAACAATATGTTCTTTCCTTCATTTTTGCACTGCTTGTCAGCTCCTCTGTGTCCCATATCTATTTCATTGTCAAAAAACATCACGCTAGCGAGAGCTTGAACGACAAACGTGCGTATTTACTTTGCATTTAATAAGATACCATTCCTATGTTCTGTTATTTTTTAGTTTGGGTTCATCTTCCCTTCTCCCTCTACCATGGATGGACCAGTGTTCTGGTTATCCTCGCCGCTTTCGAGGCATTCGGCGTTGACGCATCTACCCACAAAGCTGGGATTTTCACCAAGATCTTTGTCTTCTTGGGCTTGTGGGTGTTGTTTTACTTCCATTCTCGTTGACAATACTCAATTACACTCAGGTTCTCCCTTGAGGGCACCTCAGCTGCGTATGCTTTCTCCTCCCCCGAAGGAGATCTTGCTGGTAGCATTGCAATTGCGTGGGGTTTGTTTGCAATCTTTGCTCGTACGTCTATGTCTCCCCTTCTTTGATCACATTAACCAGCAATGTCTCTGATATAGACCAGCACAACCCCTTCATTCATTGGTCGGCGCTCGCATTCTCCCTGTTGTCCCTGTTCTGGATCGCGAAGTCCCTCTTGATTCGACTGCTCTCGTGGTGCAGTGCGAGTGGCGCGGTCCACGATGAAGAGAGGGCGCCGCTCGTTTCCGGAAATTAAGAACTTGGGCAAATTGGTTTTTGAGGACTTAACCCTGCGAATAGGAAATTGATAGCAACAGATGTTTGGATACATATTTCACCTATTGCTTCAGTTCTGTTAAACGATAGGTTCAAGAAGGCTGCTCTGTGGCAGGAATGTCATGAATTCACAGTGCAAATGGCACAGAGGCATAGTAAACTCGTCAGCCCCGTGACAAGCTAGGGTGCCTAAGTTTGAAGCTCCGCCAGGGATGAATGAACCGAGAGTCAGTTCCCTGTTGTAAATTACCTCGATGGGTTATATCTATATCCCTCCACGTTTGTCAATTCGATCCCGAACCAGAGCTTGTAGATACAAGCATTGGTGAATTTCTGATCCTGAATTTCACCAATCAATGACAGGTGGAACAGGTATGCGAATGATGGCGAATAGCCTATAATATGAAGAACTTTGCCAGGGCACGCAGGCGATGTCCACGAGTCGGTCGGCGCTTGCGCAGCAAGTGGATGACCGACGGTGAGATAGAGAGGAAAAGTTCGTTTTGATTCCTGCAAATATTCTGCAGCGGACCCCGAATACATGCATGTGTCATTCTCCATGGACAGTAGCCCTGGCACCAACATCGGGAAAAGGCTAACTCCGTCCAACTCCGCAGACTACGCACGTGATGATGTAATACCCAGCACCTACATAACTTATAACTTGTCAAACGTGCGACTCCCCATTACACTCTCACTTGCTGCTTCACCCTAAAGCATGCCTTCGATTAACTGGAAAGATGGGATCATTCTGAAGGTTTGTATTTTGATAACTCCTTGCACTCGCAACATGCGTTATGCCCCTCTGTTGTCCTCAATACCACAAGCCCTGATGACTTTACTCATTATTAGATCATCAACGTAATTGTTTACTTTGTTTTCCTGGGCTCCAACATCTACTCTGTAGCTACACCCGAGGGGGCCTACTTGATCGGAAAGGAAACGTACTTCACGCCGAAGGCATATTCCTTTGGCATCTGGTCAGTATAATTTTTACTTTTTAATTTTTGGGAAAAGAGATTATTTTTTTTGGTTAACACATTGCCTGTTTTCAGGTCTCTGATTCATTTACTCCTCCTTGGTGCCATCATCTACCAATTCTTCGAAGCTGGAAAAAAGGTTATCATCGATGGTATTGGATGGCGCTTCCCACTCCTTGCCGTGCTTAATTCAATTTACGTGAATCTCTGGGTGTGTATTTTTTACTTATACGTGTCTCAGATAATCTGTTGACCATAAACAGATCAAACAACAATATGTTCTGGCCTTCATTTTTGCACTGCTCGTCAGCTCCACTGTGTCCCATATCTATTTCATCGTCAAAAAACATCACGCTAGCGAGAATTTGAACGACGAACGTGCGTATTCACTTTGCATTTAATAGGATACCATTCCTATGTTCTGTTATTTTTTTAGTTTGGGTTCATCTTCCCTTCTCCCTCTACCATGGATGGACGACTGTTCTGGTTATCCTGACCGCTTTCGAGGCATTCGGCGTTGACGCATCTACCCACAAAGCTGGGATTTTCACCAAGGTCTTTGTCTTCTTGGGCTTGTGGGTGTTGTTTTGCTCCCATTCTCATTGACAATACTCAATTACACTCAGGCTCTTCCTTGAGGCCACCTCAGCTGCGTATGCCTTCTCCTCCCCCGAAGGAGATCTTGCTGCTAGCATTGCAATTGCATGGGGTTTGTTCGCAATCTTTGCTCGTATGTCCATTTCTACCGTTCTTTGTTCACATTAACCAGCAATGTCTCTGATATAGACCAGCACAACCCCTTCATTCATTGGTCGGCGCTCGTATTCTCCCTGTTGTCCCTGTTCTGGATCGCGAAGTCCCTTTACGGTCGACTGTCCTCGTGGCGCGGTGCGAGTGGCGTGCTCCACGATGAAGAGAGGGCGCCGCTCGTTTCCGGAAATTAAGAACACCTGATATGACCCCATATCGGCGTTGCTTCTCCATTTGTGGATGATCACATGTGCGGTGGTACTCACCGCATGAAGCAAAGTTCTTTTTTTTTAGCAAATCGGTTTTTGAGGACTTATCTCTGCGAATAGGAAATTGATAGCAACAGATGTTTGGATACATACTTCAACTATTGCTTCAGTTTTCTTGTTAAATTCATTCTCTTCTTCAAAATTCTTCTGTACAATCTAGCATCACATATCAAGGCTGATGATGTATATAAGTAGCTCTATTGATATGAAAAATTTTAACATTAAAACGTCTCTTAGTGGTTATGTAATCCAAATTTGTAAGTTTAGACTCAAATTGGCCTCATGGTTTTGCATCTGCTGACCTGCTTCTGCTGCTTGGACAGCCACAATTAGTGCTTCGGAGTATCCACGGAAGAGGAACTCTACACAATTGTGCCAATTGGCTCGAGCTGGCAGAATAATCTAGCTTTAGACATCACGTATTAAACATCTTTCCTACAAGATCCATCGACCAAACTCATAGTCATGTGGAACACGAGCGCAATTGCAGCATAACACTTGCAACCTCATATACACGGCTGCACGGCCTATGGCCGATGGATCCGGTACGCACATGAGCTGCCAGCTTCAGTTCAAGATACATGAAAAGAAGTCTACGAATAGGCTACTTCAGACAAGCAAGAATAGAGCGCAAATTTAGCAGAAGTGACCTTTCACCTGACTTCCCCCTTTTTACATGGTTCTTGAAGGGCAAAGGCTGAAGAAGAAAGTTAGGTGACCATGCGGTGCCACCATAGACAGATGGTATTAAACGAGGTAGCACTTCGAGGACTTCAACCGCACCACGGGCTCCCTTCCCTCGATCACTAGACTACCCACTTACCAACGTTCGACGATGTTCCCCCTCTCGTCGCTCCTCCTCCTCGCCACCTCTGCTCTCGGCGTTCGTGTATCCTTTGACCCCGTTTATGACAACGGGGGGCAGTCTCTGAATACTGTGGCGTGTTCGACTGGGCCCAACGGACTGGAGACCAAAGGTTTTACCACCTTTGACTCCTTACCCCACTTCCCCCACATCGCAGGTGCATCAGTCGTGACAGGCTTCAACTCGCCGGGGTGTGGCACCTGCTGGGCGATAACCTTCAACAATTTAACCATTAATGTATGTAGATTTCTTTTTTCTGTCTGTAACTCGTAGTTATCGTTATTTGTTGTTTATATTTGATTTCCTTATTACTTAGATCCTCGCGATTGATGTTGCGACCAACGGGTTTAATATAGCCGAGTCTACCATGAACCTGTTCACGAATGGTCAGGCAACGCAAGTTGGAGTAATCGATGCTGTAGTAGCACAAGTCAATGCCTCGGTGTGTGGACTCTAGGTTGGTAGATATTAGTCAGCAGGTTCGTGTTCCCTCTAACGCCTTTCGTAGCTTAATAAGCAGGGTAAAGTGGTGTGGCTCGGAGAGATGGGACTCCAACGATGGTCATTTGACATCATTTACGAACATTTTCACATAAGCTGATAATCTGTAAGCTACCGCTGCTTTGTACACGTAATCTGATGTGGTATTTTACCACCTGTATCTCGATCCTTGGCGTTATGCTGTAGGTCATTCAATTCTGAGTGCAAGTGATGTTGCATATATCTCAGCCTTTAATAAGGTTTTACTTCAAAGGCAAGCTGTTCTGCTCCGTGGCGTGCTCTTGTAGTGTTATATTCACTCAAGGACTCACTGCACGTGTGCAAACATATGTTCCCGTGAAGTTTATTGGGAATCCCCAATTTTAATTTTGAATCTTAAACGCGTGGAGCTTGATCGAGATCGCTCGTTCTGTTATCTAGCGATTTGGGGATTTGGTATTCAGACGGTGTGCCAATGCGTGTCGCTGCAAAACACGTATTAAAAGTGGTGTGTTGTCAAACACCAAATCGTATTCTCAAATTCTCTGTCTTTCTGTCCTCGCAAACACCACATTAATCCCGCTTCAGATTCTGCACTCCTTCAAAGATGGTTGGGTTATATGGAATCAACGTCCAGTTAAAATTTCCTGCAATGCCTGAGGCTCAAGAGCTTTATCCTGATGAAAATGAAGCAGAAGGCACTGCAGAATGTATCGTCGCTGCATGCAAACGGTCGGTGGGTCGTTGCTGGTAATGATCAGGTCAGATATCAGTTGTGACCATGGGATTTTAGAGTTTCGAGATCCATATACAGTGCGACAGACCTGTATCCGCAGCGGGGGAGGTGTGGATTATAACTCCTGCGCGTGTGCGCTGCAATCAAGCATTCCTCTTTCAACTGACGCCTGAAACGTCCTTCTATTGTTTCTCCACCCAAGAAAATGGCCAATTATTCTACACCGGGAAGGCTATCAAAAAGTGTACTTGACTAATCATCATACATATCGTTTTTTACATCTCACTTCTCTGGGCAGCGATGGCACTAGATACCGTTATTGTCAAGATATCCGAAGGCAATGACAAGCTCCGGAAATTTGCCTTCAATATTGAACAGACAGTAGAGCATTTAGAGGACGACGACGAGTCAGAATACATCCCCACTCCTCCTTCTAGTACGAATATACGTCGGGCAACAACAGCTCGTAAAATTCCAGATCCAACTGTTCCTAGACGTCGCCCTGGCAGGCCTCCAAAGTACCCCAGACGTGACGACCAGAAGTTCCGAGACCAGCAACAAGTCCAATCGATTAGCCTCGCTCGTGTCAAAATTCACAGAAAACCCAAGCAGGAGAATAAGCTGGACGGAGTAGTCGCTACTCGTGTAAGCTCTTCAACAAGTCTTGTATCGTGATACTATATTTCAGCTTATTGCTCCTGCGAGAGAAGCAGCAAAATGGCTCCGAGAATCTAGAGAGAAATTTATCAATTGGGACGGGACTTGAAGTTAAGAAAATACAGACAAACCAAGATATGACAGAGAGACGTTTTCATAGAATTTATGTGCGTGTTAGTTGATACATTATATGTGGTTTTATTTGAGCTGCTTCGGGCATAGACTAGGGAACTCGAGGAGCTAGCCCAACTGATCGAAAAGCGCAGGACACTTCGCCACTACATTATGAATCGGGTATATGAGTTACTGTTCCAAGCACACGGAATTTTGACTTCTTGTTTTCCATACACGATAGTTGAAGGCGAAGATCTTGGCAGTGAAATCCGACATTCAACAGATGGAATCTACTCTGGATCGTTTTTCGCTAGAGCTATGAAACCTAGAGGATCCCCCTTGAGTTTGACGTCCTACTATTTGGATACAGGATTTTTGGGAAGGGATATAAGTATGGTACGAATGTAAAATATCACCACACATGTGTGTCTCCAATAGAAAGGGTTCGGCATCGGTACGAATAACAGTTTATGATATTCATGAAAATTAAGACAAGAATAAAGAAGTCAACGATGCAACGTCATCAACAAGCGTCAAAGGCCAGCAAAATGTCTCGGGAAACTCACTTGTTTCTCGGAAGGCCTGTTTGATCAGCAGAGCATCAACTGATCTACCTTAACTCTCTGATTAATTCCCTTTTTTGTACATATACATTCGGTCATTCCAGTGGAATCAGGGCAAAGAAGACCTCATTTACGGTGAATATTGTACCTTGGATTGCACTTCATGATAACTTAGGGTTGATTACAATGAAACTTATTCACTAACAATTCGCTTCACTTCAATTTGATTTATTTTAACTCTAAGTTGCAAATATAATTTAGAACTAAAAAACATTGACATTAAGGGAGCTTACCTTAATGGTATGCTAGAAGAAGTGTATATACACCAACCAGAAGACTTTGTATGTGCTGGTAAGGGGGAATTAGTATGTTGACTAAAAAAAGGCCTGTATGGGCTCAAACAGTCTGGATGAGTCTGGCATCATACTTGAAAACAAAAATTGATGAAAATAGGTTTTACTCCCTGAGTGGCCAATTTTACAGTATTTTTTCATTTTGACAAAAATGTCTCAATAGAAATTGTTGGCTGGTATGTCAATGATGGACTATTGGTCAATATTTAATAGAAACAATGATTAGAGATATCAAAAGAATATTCAATGTCACAGATCTAGGAATTTCCACACATTTATTGTGAATTAAAGTTGGATGCAATTGAGACCTAGGTACCATATATATCTCCCAGCCATCTTTCATCAACACTATTGTCAAATATTTTGGAATTACTCTTGGCCATACCATTTAATCACCAATGGAACCATCTGTTGATTTATAGCCTAATCTAACTGAATGAGCCACTCCAGACTACCTATATGCATCGATTATTGAAAATATAAACTATTGTGCGGTTGCCACCTAGCTAGATATAGTCTATTCAGTTAACAAATGCACACAATTTACTTTTAATCCTTCTTTATTTCATTGGGAAGCAACTAAAAGAATTGTAAGATACTTAATACACATGAAGGAATATGGAATCAAGTACAGAAGTGATTGAGAAGAAGTACAGGGATACATACATAGCCTAATCAGATAGGTGGATGGTGATATTGCTGGTGATACAGCTGATCAAAAATCAACAAGTGGATGGGTTTTTGCCTTCAATGATGCACCTATATCTTAGGCATCAATGAAGCAAAGTCTCATTGGTCAATCATTTGATAGAAGCTGAAATCATAGCTGGATTATTTACCTCTGCTGGAGGAATTTGGCTCATTAAACTTGGAATTGATACTGTATGAAGCACATTGATGTTTGCTACCATTACACTTGTAAACAGGTAACTATTGGAAATGTCTATATACACTATATTTCCTTGTTGGATAATCCTGCCAACATCTTAATCAAACCAATGACTGCACACAAACATGGCCATCTTCTCAACTTTTTGGGAGTCTGCTATGTTTGAAGAGGGGTGTTACATATTGAGCAAAATTACAATTTTATGAATATTATAATTCTTATGACATTTATGAAAAGTTTACAAGCTATACAAGTTCAAGATATAGTTGTAGTATAGAACTATGATTTTTCTATAATTTTACCCAGTGGATACAACCCATTTGGTGTGCATATATGCATACATTTACATATTTTCAAGCTGATCTCAGCATTTATGAGTGTATATGGCTATTTACTTCAACATGATATTTAAGATACAATCAATACTATTTTTCAAGTATTTTGGATGCTAACATCTTGGGAAAGTGCTTAGATTACTATAACAGGAAGAACAACCACTGTAAAGTATTATCCTGGTTATCTGATAGAGTAGTACTATATTATATTAATGTTAGTCAAATTTAATCTGTATAAGTGATTAGGAATATTCTGTAGGTCATTGAAGGTTTACTGTCCTTGGTATTTATCAGTGTCTAAAATCCTTATTCATTGAAAACTTCCTTATCCATTATCATCCTTTGTACTGACTCCCATTCTTAAAAAACAATATAACATCAATCCAATTACTTGTAGCTCAAATTTCCTTCTTATTCAATTGCAACAAGTTTCATAATTCAAATGTTAACCTGATTGGGATGAACTGAAGTGTCCAAGTTAACAATGTAACTTGTAGGGCCAGCATGAGCCTGGTGAGCCATCAACCTTATAAAAACACTTCACTTTTCAAGCTGGAAGTTCTTCTATATGTGTATTAATGTTTTCTATGTCTTTTCTCTTCAAATCCCTCATGTATATTAACCCCCACTACTATATCATCTATCCATCATTCTCTCTTATATTTATGTCTCTCTGAGTTTGTATCACTCCTATCTCTTGTAGTATTTAGTCTTGATATTGTAAAAATAGAATCTGACAACTTTTGCCATTGCACTCACAAGTCCAAAGTGCGAAATTGATTGTTACTGTGTTTCCTACTTAATTGCAGAATTCTGTTTTCTATTCTACACACTCTGGTTTTTAATCTTGTCACATAGGGTGTTAAATAGGTGTCAGGGTGGGTCAAGGTTAGATGGGTTTGAATATATTCAAGTATGTTAGAGAATGAGCAAAATCACAATTTTATGAAAATCATGATTCTAATGAATTTTACAACAAGTTAATGAGCTGTGATGATCAAAATCTATGAGTATGCTGA
>QFEC01000664.1:1005-38055 GCA_003316585.1 Gomphus bonarii | reverse complement strand
TGTCCCCTACTCCAACCCAGAACGCTTATTCATGAATAAATATATGTACATCCAATTCTCTTTTCTCCCCACATCACAATCCTTCTCCTGCCGACAGCACTTTGACTTATATCACCTAACCCTGGTCGGTGCGCTTTTTCTATAGTCGTATACTTAACAAACAATTGTATTATCCTACATGAGATGTTTCTCAATGGCTATGAATAGAATGAAAAAGAAAAGACAAAGAGTCCTTCTTTCAGTGGTGGTTTTTTTCCATAAGTTTTATATGTTGGATCGAATGATGGAGTGCTACAAGATAAGTTAGAGATTAAAAGGCGAAGTACATATTCTCCATCCGTCTTGAGATTTTTGGACACTAGCGATTACCACGTTGGTATGTGGGTAATATGGCAAGCGACTTGCTAGCATTTGGGGCCGTGGGTTTTCAAGTGTAAATGTATAGTGAAATAGGGCTGTAGGGAAAGATGGGGTTTGATTTTGAGCATGGGAATTTGTTATTGTTGGAGTGTAGAACTCGGTGTGTTCTACCTAACTTGATGCGTGGCAACAGTTAATCTTGTACTCAGATATTAAGTCACTGAGGGCATAGGAAATGTTTCCCATGGGTAAAATCGGGAAACCCTAAAAATTTGGTTGATTATGAGAGTGTATCAACTGGGTTTTCTCCCCATGGGAAAACTTTCCTATACCCTCGATGGGTAGTTTCCATAAGAAGTGAGTTAATTCAAAAATTGTATAAGGTTCACTCATGGGCTTGAAATACATAATAACTAGTGCATTTGAGTATGAAAGAGGTAGCTTGCATCATGCCATGATTTTTTGCAAAGCTTTTTTTTTAGCATGGACTCTGTTTCATTGACCCCCCTCCTTCTGTTCTTGTAATGGCTCCTGCCTTTTCTTGTATTCAATGAAAAATACAGAAAATATCTTGCAGGGTATCCAAGACTCATTGCTATAGTTTATAGAGACTTGCAAAAAAAATTGTTGATGAGCCCCAGGCATGAAATGACAATAAAGAGCCTGATGAGTGGCATGTTGGAGGCCCTAATATTGGGTCTTGACTGTAATGTGATGAGTAGGCACAGGAGTAGGGAAAACAATTCCATTTGCCATGCCATTGTATGTAGAAATTGGATGAGGGGGATTATAATGGTTATCTATTCATTAAATACCCTCAGGAAGGCCAGGTATGATACAGTATGCACCCTGAAGAAATCATATTGGCATAGGTAGGCTATCCAGAGCTGTGATAGTGTCGACAACCAGGCCGCTATTGTTGCGACCGACCTCGTCAGGTCTGCTCCGGGCCACTACCTTGTGGATGAGGTTCACCCGTGGATGGATGCGGTCATGCGTAGGCGCACCATAGCGGAGCTAACAGTTCGGTGGGTCCCAGGCCACATGGGGATCGAAGTCAATGAGCTCGTGGACTTAGAGGCTAAGGAGGCCGCGAAGGGCGGCTCTTCCCCCCCGCTCGAGCTCCCCACGTTACTCCGGCAGTCTCTCCCTTTCAGTGCAGCGGCAGCCAAGCGTACTTACAAGGCGTCGTGCAAGCATGAAGCCGCCATCCACCTGCACAAGTCCATCACATTCCTGAGTCTTCAGGTGATTGATCCGTCAGCCCCGTCCTCGCGCTTCTGTAAGCTTATCACAGGTCTCACCCACAAGCAAGCCAGTCTTCTTGTCCAGCTCCGCACCGGCCACATCTCCCTGAACCAGTACCTGTTTTTGGGTCCGCAAAGCCAACTCCCCATTCTGCTCCACCTGCCACACGAAGGAAAAAACCGTGCACCATTTCGTTATGACTTGCCCTTCACATGCAGCCCACCGTCAGGCCCTCAATGCGACACTCCCCAGAGTCTCCTACTTGCTCCCAATGCTCCTTTCTCATTCGAAGGCGGTCGGGCCTCTACTACGTGGCATCACGCCAATTCTCAGCGACGTTCGGTGACCTGATAACTGCGTAGTAGTAGCTAAGAACCCTCCCCCGCTCATTCGTGTTCGCCCTTAAAAGGCACATGCACCCCCCAGCCAGTGCTATAGTCGAAAGTACTGTCCTTCTGACTTGTTTATGTACTTCTGCATGTTTTATCTTACATAGGGTTGTACCCCAATAAATACAAATTGAATAAATAAATAAAAAGAAGAAGTCATATTTATTCACACAATTTGTAGGTGGAGAGATTCAAAATGGGAATTTATTTGCAGTTACAGTGAATGGAGAGACATTCAATGTCAAATTACACACAAGGTAGTATTGATTATTAATTCCTTGAATACTGCTTCTGACTTCAGTGAAGGAATTGGAGTAGCCGGATTATTATGACATGGCCAAACATGTGTCTCAAAAATGACAAATTCTGTCAGCTCTTAAGCTCGTTGAAATTTATGAGAAATATTCAGGTTGCTGTTGATAAAACTCACTACATCAATATACTTCACAATGGGATATAAATTTCAATGCAAGTATGGTGGACTCTGTGAGCATTTGTGCCTTGTGATGTTCTACTACTTTTAACATCTGCTACTACACTGCCTCCTCTTGTTCTTACTCAAGTCAGGGCAATGACTTATCTCTCACCCATAGCCATATATTATTTGAATATGGGCAATGATAGGCATAATATAATATCAATTTGTTTATGGAATGAAGGTAGCTAAATCATATTGTCATTTCTCATCTCAGCAGATGTAAGTTCCAAGACTGTGCTTACAAAATGGAGATACTACAGTGACTTCATGAGAAGCTGCTACCAGAACTTTGAAACAAGGTTGTTCCGCATGTACCAAAAATGAAAAGTACCAAGTGTTTCATAACTATACTATAGGTAAGATGTGGATTATATTTACAACTAAGGGTACTAGGATGGTAATGAATCAATAATAAATTAATTTCTGATATATGTTATGGGAAGGGTTGTAACATACTTGATATTAAAATAGCTATACAATTTTAAGTACATGGTCTGTTGTCCATATGGATTCAGTATACTTGTCATGCAGGATAGAATCTATCCATCCACATTTGGGCTATTCTGCTTGTACAACCAACTGTATTTCAAGAGAAAAAGATGGTTTGAAGGGCGATGATAATGAAGAAACAGTGTATATGAAAAATATTGAACCTAGTCTTCCTGCATGAATTGAGGCAAGGATTAGCACCTCTAGACAAGATATTTCAGATGAAGATTTTGACAGTGACATGATGAGTAAAGATGCCGAGATTTCATTTAGCTATCATTGCACAAAGTAACAGTTTATTATTGGACCTAATGGTATATGTTGTGATAATTAAAATGCATGATATATGAAGGAGTAAGATTCTCTCAGACGCCCAAACTCAGCGATACAAATGCAGGTATGTGGATTGCCAGGAGGAGAGTCATAACGAGATTCCAAGACGACGACGACCCCACCATAACATAGAAATGAAAAACAAGGTATCCCACTCCCACCGATTCAAACCCATCGGCTCGGCTACGGGATCGAAAGTCGAGGTTAATGTATCTCAATGGCAGTGGCAAGGGCATGATGTTAAGGGAAAACACATGGGGCATGCGTACATTGGTTCTGAAAGGGACAAGCCCTAGTCATATTTTTCGAGTGGAAGCCATTTTGCATGTTTTTGAAAGGGAAAGGCCTTAAGCGGCGCCTTGGGCGTATTTTACATAGAAGCCGGCGTATGGTTCTAGGGGTACCTGACGCCCACTAAACGTAAGAGCTGTGGCACGTCGGCATGGTCTTCTATGTGCGTCATGTAGTGCGTAAATGAACATGTATTGTCTGATTTGTGGGTGGTAGTGTCAGACGATAAGCGATGGTGTACAACGAGCGGAGGTGAGCGAGGGGACATACTGGGACCTAGGATGAACTCTCCGCCTAGCTGGTAGATGTTTCCCTGTTTCCCAATGTATCGTGGGTTCCTCAACGCACGCTGTCAAAAATAATTACAGATAGGCCATATATTCGAGTTAGCACTAAGCAATGCTATATTCCATTGGACAGCCGGCAGCACTCAGCACTCACCACGAGGGCCATTGCAACATTCAACGCGACCCTCTTCATTCCTATGTTCTCTCTTCTATCACCCGCGCCAATGTCGGCGTTTCGACTGTGACGTATTGAGCCAAGCGTGTGGCTAATGCTGGTCATCCCCAAAGCATGGTAAACACTGCGTGTTGGGTCTGCGTAGAAGGATATGAGCGGGTGGCGTGTGGCGTATGTGTACTCTAATGGGCGAGGAGAATGTTATTCTTTGAACACATCGATGACGCTGAATAGTGGACGTACCGCGGTAGTTGTTAATGAGGTTCCACTCGCCACAGCCGATAATGACGATCTTAGTACAGGCATACTCGAGTGCGTCGGGATCTACAGTGGCCAACTGGGAGACATATTGCTAGAGAAATGCGGTCAATATAGTAGTGCATCTACAGACGTGGATATTTACCCGACAATTCTAGGCAACGATAGTCTGAGCTCGTTGCGTGTAGGCATTGAAAGTAGACTACTTACACCACAGAAAAAATGTCCTTCATCGAAGGTGAGCGACTGTGTGAGATCATAAGAAGACGGTAAAACCCACTAATAAACACGAACAGTGTCCTTTCTAGCTCAAACAATGCGCCGAAACGAATCCTGTTCCCTCTGGCATCGAAGACAAAAAGGTCTGCAGCGGCAGCAATCTCCGTCGCAGAGAGCAGCTGCGATGTATGATTCTCACTCCGACTGGTCATGTTGAGTTATGATTTGTGTGGTAATGGTTCTTATTATGTTGTTCTATTTATATCTAAGTTTAGGATGCTATGACAACAACTGAAAAAATAATCGATTTACCTTTCTTGGAGGTGTGAAGGTGTACAATCCGGGCCGAAAACATAATCTTGGAAACATTACTAACTCAAATCACACAAAGATAGAAAACTCGTGTTCATGGCAACAGTCACTCTTCGATCATGAGAAAAAGTTTTTTTATCCCGATTCACTAACCCAGAATTAAAATGAGCCGCTTAATTTACTGAAACTACCAAGGCCACGTGTCATGAACCCTGAGACGCGTTGTCATCAAGTAAAGTTCACTCAAACATAAGTCAACATCTCGGCCTCATTGTTCCGACCATTCTATTGCTTACGGTAACGTCGGCTTTCAAAGCATCAATATTCTAGATCATGGGTCCATAGTCAGTCATGATCGCAGCACCATTGGGTACATCTCTAGATCCACGATCTCACAAGCTCACATGGCACTACATCTCTCATGCAGAAGCATCTCGAACTCCCAGCACCCTCACCATTACAGTCATACCATTTAATCTAAGCATATCCGAATCACCGTTCCTATGATGCATCTCTGGTTGGTTGAGAAAGGTTTTGGAAAGCTATGATTTCAAATGGATACCGGACTCCTCTTTCTAGATCTGAGATGTCGATCTTAGATGTCGCGAGTGGTGCAGCATGATCCATTCAACCCTGTGCTCAACTTATTGGAACTGTCGCCGTGACGTGTCTCTCAGCAGTCCCCTATCATCCACCACATCAAAAGCATCAGAGAGCCCACCCCTCCAAAATACATACATATACATATATATAATTCCCCTCTTAACATCTCAAGACATATAAGCAGAAGTAAGTAGTTACTACACCGTTATTTTATTCCGTTTTCGCAGCAAGGGGAGGTTCAACTTGAACTTTAATTTTGAATGTGTGACGGACTCATTATTCCAGATATCAAGTCTCGTAGACATGCTTACGTCGAAGCCGGGAGTCGTGGGAAGAGTGAATCAGGATATCTTCGGAATCAAAGGAGACTGAGCTCTGTGCCTGTAGGCCTATGTCTCCATATGCACTTTGGACCTCCAAACTCGACCTTATCCAAAGGCGTCTAGTATAAAAGTAGAATAGCATGTACGTACCTGCACCAAGTAAATTCCAAAATCTATCCCATTCCTGTCTCGGTATGCAGATGCTATAACAATAAATTGCTACCTGTCCTCATATGACGCAGCTGCACAATCACTATCCATTTTAGCCAGTAAATCGTTATACCATGTCTTGATTTGTCTGCTTCAAGCCTGCCATCGATATACAGAAACAGCAGATAGGATAGCATGCGGACATTCGTCTTGCGGATTGCGGATGCCTACGAGAGAGTTACTGGCCTTCACGGTAGATGGGGATGGCTTTCCATAGAACGCTACTTGACCAGAGCGAAAAAATATATTCATCGTTATCATCAAATTTGGGCCCCTGTAGGGAGAACAAGAATGGCTCTGTTATGGATAGCTAATCCTTATTACCAAATTGCGGGAGCAGCGACGATGTCATTGCTCGGTAGACAGTTTTTCCTCTCACCGATTTTTTGCATACCTTACACGTCGTGTATAAAGACATCTTGCACGGCTATAGCTCCTTAGTTTTCGCACTAAGAGCTTACGCCGTATAATTACTCCAATAAGCTGAAGGTCAGCCGCGGCAACATGGGACAAAGCTAGAGTAGCCCTTCACCGACATGTTGAATTCAGGACCCAACGCTTGGAGATGGACCGCACTGAGACAAACTTGCACATCGTTGAACTATGGATCTCGCATCCGAAAAAAAAAACGAACAAGTGACACTGAACAGTGGGCTAGGCACCTTTCCCAGATCCACACAATAGAAATTGCCGCAGTCGGACCATTGGCTACTCCGGCACATCTCCAAAACTAACTGGTACTACGACATCTAGGAGGTGTGCGTGTACATCACTGAGGAGCCAAGACTCTCAGGCTCACAATCCAGTTCCGTTATCACCCAGGCGGCATCACATCAGCCCCCTAGCCTGTCTCAAACAAGTTTCAGCTCATATCACCGTCCCTTGTTGTCAAGTCACAAGAATAAACCTTCCCGTGATCCTAGGACTCCGTCTCAAACGTGGCATAGGTTGGGAAATTTCCACTTCTACATTCCAGTTCTCGCCCTGGTGCACGGTTATATTTCTTAGAAACCTCACCTACATATTATACATCTCATAATCCACCACGTGAATGCAGTCAGTAGTAGTTTTCAAATATAAACAAGCATTACCACCCTCAGCTTCGGTCTAAGGTCCGTTGGCATTATTCGTCTCACAGTACATCCCGGAATTCCAAGATTGACAAATCCATCTATTCAAAATCCGAATCGCGTGTACATGCTTACATGGCAGGAGTCGTGAAAAGGGTGGAGTAGATATCCCGGAGCCAAAAACAAAGAATTGTGAGCACTCCGACTTATCCATATTCACTTTGTGCATAGGAAGGTTTGCCCATGGGGAAACTCCATAAAGATGGTTGAGGTATTTCTTGTCCCAGAACAAGTGCCATGTTGATGGAATACAAGTAAAAATGATATAAAATATGAGAACTCTTTGGAATATTATGATTCTTTTTTCCTTTTGTTTTATCCTTTATTCTCTCTTATTTCCCATGCATTTGTTTTCGTTTTTCTTTAGTCTTTTTCCCTTTTCTTTCTTTATAGCTATACAATAAGAAATATATTCCTCCTTTATTTATAACATTTACTATCCTATATTACCTTTTGAATACTATTAGTTGTTATTTAGGGCATTACTGAAAAATAATTTGATTTTTGCATGACTGTCTTAATCCACAAAATCACAATTAAATTCACACTGGTGTCACAATTTTCTTAGGCAAGAAAATATGCAAAACCTCAATGAGCTTTTTAGGGTTTCCTTAGGATTTCTCCATGGGACAACTCTCCTATGCCTCTAGTGGCCATCCATAGTGGAAAAATCATCATCATCCTCAATCTGTATCTCTTTTGCCATATACTAAGATCAATTCCCATGGGAATTAGTAAAGGGGAAAAAAGTATCACCATCCATTTGATTATAGAACGTGCTGAACTATTTGTTTCTTATACTTCTCTTAATTCTGACTTGGTAACTCAATGCCTAAATTATCTACCCAACCTCACCTCTATTTATTATCCAGTTACTACCAGGCATACCTGTAGTGAGATTCCCATAAATAAATTTCCATCTGCCAATCTAACACTAGAGTGTCTAAATCATCAGTGTCTTTCACCAAATCCGGACTGAACACTTGACTCAGATGCCACGCGAGTCCCATCAGGCGAGAATCCGGATGTTTTCACACTAGTCGTATGTCCGTCGAGAGAGTGTGCAATGGAGTGTACCCATTCTAATTGTCGGTCTAGTATGTGCTCAATCTTCTCAGTAGTTTTATTCCAAATACAGCCTGAGCTGTGATTTGAGCCAGACGCTGCCCGTATCCCTTCACGTGAGAATCCAACAGTGCTAACCATACGAGAATGTCACTCGAGTATATGCTCCAGTGTCCCCGTAGTAGCATCCCGAATATGAACAGCAGTATCATACGAGCCAGAAACCATACATTTCGTGTCAGACGAGTATGCAAGAGACTGGACTGTCGAATCAAGATTCTGTATGTTCTTTGTCCTGCGAGTGGTGGCATCACATATCCGAGCAGTGGTGCCACCAGAACCAGATACAACACGTGTGCTATCAGGCGAGAAAGTAACGGCCATTACCAAATGCGAATATCCTTTGAGTGTATGCTCCGCTTCACCCGTTTTTGCGTTCCAAAATTGAATAGAGCCGTCGTACGAGCCAGACAGTGTCAGGCCAAAAGGAAACATCCCACACTCCACTTACATGCCCGGTTAGCATCCGCTCAAACTCCCCTGTAATTATATTCCAAATACAAACCGAATTGTCATCACACCCAGACACAACACGTGTCCCTTCGGGCGAGAAAACAATGGAGGACACAGATGAAGGGTGTAGCAAGACATGTTCAAGTGATCCCCATGAATCTGAGACACCCACCGCTATTCGAGGTACGTTACCGAACAATGTCGGATATTGGTGCCTTATCGGTAATCGTTTAGGGATCCATGCGAAGGCCGGGGGATAAGGATTGAGACAGTGATGTTCTATGGACTCGAATGCCATTTTCAGGCGGCGATGAGCATTCTCCGAAAGCAACCGTGTATTGAGGATGAGTCTTGGAGAATTTTTACGAAGATGGTGAACTAAAATTCCTCGCCATGTTGATTACTCACCGAGATAGCTTCTTTTGCCGTGCTAGGAGACTTCAAGCTGGCTTCAAGTTCTCCAAAAGCACTGAGGCACTCGAACCAGTGCAATAAATGTGTAGCGGTGAATGTGTCAAGTCTATTGAAGATGGGGTCCGAAGGTGGGAGTGCAAGAGCTTCTGAGAGATGAAAGGCCCAGTACAAGCAGGGGTATCCGAGTGTCTCATAAATTACGCTAGGATTGGGCATTTAATGAGCAAGAGGACCAATGTCACCATCAGGTAAACGCAGATGTTACGCCGAACAGACTTATTCAACCACTGGAGATATTTGTTGGCAAGTTTGTGGTGGGTATCGGGACCATCTATGCTGTGTCTCAAGCAACGTTTCAGATTAACAATGAACTCGTAAAACGATGCGTGAGAGATAGTGACGAGACCACTCTCCGTTACATAAATCACTAACTGTAATATGGATATCACGCTTGCCCATATGCAGCAACGATGCGATACGCTCCATGGACGATGGTGTGTAAACACAGACCACGATGGCTAGTACGTATATTCTGTTGGAGAATTTGCCCCCGACTGGCTGGGGAGATGCCAGATATAAAATGTATCAATAGAGTGAGCCAACCGTTATAATATGAGGTCGTGATACGGGTATAGAGTCGAGTTGAATGATCTACTTCAACAGAGACCTATTAGCTTATATATCGATCGGCCTTTGGAGCATAGATGAATAGATCAGCGGAGATATCTAGAAATCGCAGAATATCCATGGCGTGTATGAAAATAATATAATAAATTCCATTTCATTCCAGCAGCTAGCTTGACAATAATTGCGATCAGCGAAATGGCCCAGATGAATCACTAAGAATAGTTATATTGGTGTTTCTCTTGAGGACTTCGTGTAGAGCTGATCGAATTTTGTGTTTGTATGAGCGCAAGCATGCTGGCAGTCGTGGGGATGATGCGGCGTACATCCGTTAATCCTGAGCGAGAGTAGAATAAGCTTCCTCCAAACTTGTTCTGCTCGTCTAGATGCGCAGAGTGTGTGAGTGTTGGTCTTTTACCCTGTCCCGGGCTGTCCATTGACCCGATAAATCTTTGGAGTAGAATGACTGCGAGCCCAGGTCTCTAGATCGGCCAACAACTGCACACGCGTAGTTTGTATACACACGAGGGGTTGGTCACCTTCCGCGCCATAGCGTGTGTCGTAGGCCGACAGGTTTGAGCAACACTAAAGGATCGGGAGAGATATCTATTCTCTTGAGAATGGAAGCAATTGCAATAAGTGTTGCAGCACTTACTGACGATGCTCTGGATGACCGCATCTCCCTGTGCAGTGGGTATATAAGACGACATGGATTTTCGAATAAATTGAACGAGTTTGGCTGGCTGACAAATGCCTTGAGCGAGCCTCGTTCCACAGCTTTGCCCCATCATACTATTTATTCCAGAGACTTGCAAGATTATTTCCACATGTATTTCCTGCATTTACAAGACCCAACCAAATATTTGCGCGGGACAGATCGTCACAACTCCAGTCGATGCGTGAACCAGCAGGTGTCTAACATGGAGGCTATAGGGGCGCCAATACTAGACTCGTCTAGCTATCGTAGCGGAATCGAATGTGGGTCACTCCCACTGATCAATGGTGGTATACGTTCCGTGCATGAAGCGGGGAAGGAAAGGACTCCTGGAGCGGTAAGCAAAAACCAGAAAGCTATACTTCGGAAAGAGGGGATTGCGGATAGGAACGGTTACTGTAGAGGGTAAGGTTGATGTGGTAATAAAGGCAACATTGAAATCATCTACCCCGTCCGACTGCACGGGGAATTAATTGACACATTTTCTGCTGACAGCGGCTCCACCTAATTGTCAAGTATTCTGTTCTACGAAAGCATAATTACTATTCAAGCAACAATTTAAGTACAATACGTGTAGCGACCACCATAGGCCTAGCCTGAGGTCGAATAAATTTATCTAAAAAAAACTATTCAAGCAGAGATAAATTCTCCACGATTGCTTTGGTGCTTCCTATGAAGTACGAACAACCAGCTTGAAACAAATAAGCTTACATTGAGCTTAATGAATCTTGACCTTGGTAAAAGAGTTGAGGATTTAATATTATTTATTTCCTACAACTTCCACCCTTGATGATTTTCCGTCATGGTCCTGTTCCCTATAGTTGAAGACTTGGATTTCATTACTCAATCATTTTCATGACTCTGTGTTTGTTCGTTAAATTCCGAACGCTCTTATCCGTAGGTTAGCGCAATGGTCTTTCTGAAATACACTATCTGTTTGTGGACAGCCACGCACGTCTCAGTCAAGAAAGATACTGGCATAGTGTGTATCCTTTGAAGATGCAAAGTGCGGACCATCGAGGATGTTCTTGATAGAGAAGAATGAGGATGGAAGTGTAGATCTGGGTAAGAGAAAGCGTATGGACTAACAGGGGATTAGTACCATCTACGTCCATACGGGATATTGACGTTAAAATTCTAGTAGAAAGTTATAAATATTAAATAGTGCAAAACACTTTGCAATTCATTCTACACTTTCCGATGCAGCACTAACCCTATGTTCCTCCAAAAAAAGGGCAATAAGTTGTACAACCTCTTGCGGTCTCTCCTGCTGCACCCAATGACCTGCACCCTTCACAACAAAGCATCCTCCGGGATCCATGCGCTCACAAACCTGCCGCATGCGCTCTATTCCACCGGGGACCTGATACATCCCCCAGTCCATTTCTCCCGCTATGAACCGGACAGGCACCGTGATACGCTTCTCAGCAAACAAGCGGAGATCTTCTCCAGACATACTGAACTGGTACCAATTAAGCCCGCCCTGGAAAGTCGTGCGCGCGAATTCGGAAGTGTAGACTTCCAATTCCTTGTCAGAGAGCCATGGGGGTGCTGTGTCAGGAAGATGAGGTGCAACTGTGTCTGCCATTGTCTTGTCGGCATCCATGACGTAATATGCCGGCATTTGGGCGAGAACGTGTGAGGACCAGGAGGTGAGAGGGTGTGGTCTGTTCGGAACCCAATCTGCGCTCTTCATGTGGTAGTACGCGCGGAGGAACGCGGAGAGCCCCTGCGGTGCCTGAAGCATGTCGCTGTTTGCATGGGATGTGGGGGAGGCGAAATAATGTTGGTAGTGTTTGCGGGGGGGATTTAATGCGGCCAGTTCAGTAGAAAGTGCTTCCGGAGAAGGAATAGTCGGGTGCCAGGACTGGGAAAAAGACGGCGCGCCTACAAATGGTGCACTCATAAGAATTACGGAGCGAAACATGTCTGGGCGGGCAAGAGCACAGTACGCGGCCACGGGAGATCCAAAGTCGTGGCCTACGACACATGCAACGGTGCTGTGTCCAAGGGCGAGGACAAGGGCCACGAGATCTGTGACTAAGTTGAGCATGGAGAAGGACCGTCCGTCCAATGTGGACCACCCTGTGGTGCGCCCGTAGCCGCGCTGGTCGGGGGAAACGACGTGGTAGCCTTTCGAAGCTAGTGGCTCGATTATCTTTCGGAATGAATATGATCTATGGGAAATGGTTAGTGTGTGTGCGTACGAGGGCCGTCATGTGTATTACAGCTCTGGAAATCCATGTAACAGGAGAATAAGGGGTCTTTTGGCAGTATCAGCTGCTCTTGATGCTTCGAGAATGTACATATCAAGCCCATTTACATTGGGTATGATGCGAGACGAAATTCCATGGGGTAATAGATCTTCGAAATTGTCCGACATGGATGCGTGATTCAAGAACTTTCTGTACAAGTCAGGTGATGCAATATGCAAGCCACTGGAACGGGCCGAGAGTAGGTCAGGAGGGAGTGTTTGTAGACAGTGGCAAACAACATTCTAGCTGTATGGCTTACGATTTTGTGGATGTACCTATACAATACGTTAAGTCGTAGTGTGCAACAGGCGGCTTGCTCGGAGGCTTTGAATGTTTCCTTTGGATTTCGATCTTAAATGTCCAGCGGACAAGATGATGTCATCGGATCATTGCGACTGCCGTATGAGCTGTCATGAGCGCCTTGACTTGTATTTAATGGGTCATCCGCGACTTTACATAGAGTTATGCCAATGCTTTTAACTGTCCTCTTTCTTTCTTTCTTCTCGACTTTACTATCCCCTTCAGGTGCAGCCGACAATGGTCTCGCCAGAACTCCTCAGATGGGTTGGAACACATGGAACCACTTTGGCTGCTCCATCAACGAGAATCTCATCCTCGGAGCTGCCCAAGCACTCATCCAGAACAACTTGACACGTCTTGGGTATCAATGTGCGTGTTTCTCGCTATAGTGATACTTTAGCCGCTTAAGAACACGTTGGAAGATGTCCTCATGGACGACTGTACGTTCTATGCTCAGTACACGCATAGATTCAGTTGACGTGTGTTCAGGCTGGCAGGCTCCTGCGCGAGACCCCTCGACGAATGCTCCTGTTGCCGATCCAACCAAATTTCCAAACGGCGTCAAAGATCTCGCTGACAAAATCCATGCAATGGGATTAAAGGTACTGTCTCCATGCTGCGTGCCTACGCGATTTTCGAGCCCATTGTGATCGCTATTCCCGAAGTTTGGAATATACAGTTCTGCGGGAAGGTTAGGATACTCCAAATATGAAGGCCGTCGTGTTGAATTCTGTGTTTGCCTAGGTTCACATGTGGGGGTCGGTTCGGCTCCTTGGACTTTGAAGAAATAGACGCAAAAACATACGCGTCGTGGGGCGTGGACTACCTTAGTGTGTCTCCAGTATTGTCTTACCTGATTATTCATCACTAAACACATTTCCACAGAATACGACAACTGTTTCAATGAGGGGCGCTCCGGGACTCCACACATTTCGTTTGAGCGTTTCAATAACATGTCTCGGGCCCTCAATGCCACAGGTCGGCCAATCCTGTACTCGATGTGCAACTGGGGAGAGGATGGACCATGGAACTTTGCGAGTGTGAGCCCTCCCCGCACCTATTCTCCAGAAACATGACTGAGGTTTATTGGCCCAGACGATTGCAAACAGCTGGCGTATATCGGGAGATATAGTTGATGTAAGGTCCTATCGTCCTTATTCCACATGACAACCGTTTATGTTTTTCTCAGCAATTCGACCGTTTCGACGACCGATGTCCCTGTACCTCCGTGATTGACTGCAAGCTTCCTGGTTTTCGTATGTGATTTCTAGCCACTTGTGTACCCGAAAATCTAACTTATATCCACTTTGATCGCCATTGCAACAAGATTGCGCCATGTCGCGCATTATCGACTTTGCGGCACCCGTAGGACAGAAAGCAGGTCCCGGGAAATGGAATGACCTTGACATGCTAGAGGTAGGAAATGGGGGAATGACCTTTGATGAATATGGTGTGTCCTGTCTAGATGAGAAATACGAGAAATGTCACTTAGGTCGTATGCCCCATTCACCATTGACAATCCTCAGTCACTCATTTTTCAATGTGGGCCATATTGAAAAGCCCGTTGATCTTGGGGAATGACATCACAAGCATGGTATCGCACTCCATGTGTCACCTATCAATATATTTTATCTCAATCACTTGACTAGTCAAATGAAACCCTCACTATAATTTCCAACGATGCCATCATCGCAGTGAGCCAGGACTCTGCTGGAGGACCTGCAAATCGCATATGGAAACGACCAGTGCCGGGTGGGGGCGATTTATCGTTGTACCAGGGCAGCCTGGTGAACAAGTACGTTTCGCTTCTATGGATATAGCTTGTTTATATATATTCTTGATCAGCGTGTTTGTCATTGCACTTCTAAATACCAGTCCCAATTCACAGACGGTGGACATCTTGATGAGTGATGCGTTTATGGACCAGGTGTGTCTTCCCGTTCTGTTCCAGTCTTTGTAGATATTCCGTCGTGCTCACCAGCATATTCGCTAAAGGGGGCCGTCGCCGCAGCTCAGCCATGGAGCATTTTCGATTTATGGCAGAAAGACTCATCTGGGCGATGGGGACAGCCACAAGGCACCGTGCAAGGAAAGATTCCGGGGGTGCATATTGGACCACATCAAACCAAGGTCTGGCGCGCGGAGCCACCTACCAGTGGAAGGAAACGAAGTGAGCTATGACCGCTATATTGAATTTCCTCTCGCGATGTTGTATTTCTGTGCATTGAGATGAAAGTGCGTCTTGTACGTCTTGTGGTAGCATGTATGGTAAGGGTAAGTTGGTTGATGTAAATGTTGGTGAAGTGGGACATTTAGGCAGTTGTGTTAAGATTCATCATATGTTGTTCAAGCATTGTAAAATTCTATCTCTTTGGAAATAGGATGTTCAGTTGTATTGTGCTCGTCTTGTGACGTGAGCTGAAGAGGAGATGAATAATATTGGATGTAGGAGAGTGACTCTTACCGAGGATCCAAATTGATCAGAAGGCAATTTACTGGCAACTTCAAGGGTTGTAACTTGTAGGATGGTCAGTCTCGAAATTTGGAATGTTTAGTAATGAGTGCCCACACAAATTGTAACAGACGGCAGTTCTGCTTCTGGTGGAACGTAAGGATTCCGAAGTACGTATGTTATAAAGTAAACCTTGATATCCGATGGGCTACGGAGTTATATAAACGAAATGAAAATTCTCTGTTTTTTTGGGGGATACTGGATAAACCTGTCGCCTTTGTTTTACCTGTGCAAAGTGGTCAACAATGGACCCGGGATTACATAAATTGGCAATCGTGAGCCGTAGCTTCGGAGCTTGAATTGTTCCGTGACGACATTTCTCACACATTCTTACTTTTAACCATCATCATGTCGCAGGTAACGCCAGTTCTTTCATTCCCATCCTCCCATGCATGGACCTAAACTCACAGAATATGTATAGCATACTCTTCCTCCCCTCCCTTACGCGTACAACGCCCTTGAGCCGTACATCTCCGAAGAGATTATGACGCTCCACCACACCAAGCACCATCAGACATACGTGAATGGGCTCAATGCCGCAGAGAAGGCCTACGCCACCTCCTCTAGCCCCAAAGAGCGCATTGCACTTCAAGCTGCACTCAAGTTCAACGGCGGCGGTGAGTTCCCTGTACCCTTATGGACAAGTTTGCTAATGTGAGCGCTTCCTGCCCAGGACATATCAACCACTCTCTGTTCTGGAAGAACCTCGCGCCCGCTAGTGACCAGGGTAAGGGGTATGGTGGTACTCTAAACCCTGGTCCCCTGAAAGATGCCATTGACCGCGACTTTGGTGGTCTGTCGAACATGGTAAATGAGTTCAACACGCAGACGGCAGCGATTCAGGGCAGTGGTTGGGGCTGGCTGGTAAGTGGTCGTCGAGAGCGAGGCTCGTATTACCCTCGTTGCTGAGCGTCGTGGTTTGGTATGACAGGGATACAACTCCAAGACCAAAAAACTTGAGATCGTTACCACGCCTAACCAGGATCCCCTCTTGTGTGCGTTGAAGCTTATCCATCTCAGTATTATGTGATCTGAAGCACCATGCAGCTCATGCTCCCATAATCGGTGTTGATATTTGGGAGCATGCCTTCTATCTGCAGTACAAGAATGTCAAGCCCGATGTGCGTGAAGCATTTTTTATATTAATTTCTTGGTTAATGGCTACTTTTTTTCTAGTATCTCAAGGCGATCTGGCACGTGATCGACTTCGAGGAGGCCCAGAAGCGCTACGTCGATGCAGCGGGTGGTGCCAAGCTTTAAGTCAGGTGATCATTATTCTTGTTGCTCCCAGCATGCTGGGTGGTTCGGCGATCTTGATCGGTCCTTATGTCTTCAGCTATAATGGCATTCACTGACAGTGTTCCAGGAGCAACATCAAACAATGTCAACTCAGCGTTATGAAATTGAGAACGCGAAAGAAAGAAAAGAAAGAAATTGGTCCAATGGGCCTGGATAGATCTGGATCCTAGTCCAAATTGTACTCGTTAAGCATACTGATATATTGAAAGAGTCTACCAAATGATCGTCAAATATTTGCCGGTACAAGTGTCAACGTTGAATATTAAGTGATGATAAATATGATATATTGGATCTACACTAAGTGAATAGGTACTTTGCTGTCGTTTGCAGAGATCAGTTATGACACCTAGTGCTGTCAGGGGGGTGACGAGGAGAATAGTAATACAGTCCATTCTCTGAAGTAACCGATGGAGAAACGAATGGCATAGGAACATATTCTCATTCACGGAGCTTACACCTATCGTTCATACGTACACAAATTTTCCATATTTCAATTGCTAGGATCACGGTTAAACGCGTTCAAAGATCCACCTCTGTTTCTCGTTGCCCGTGTCACTGCCGATGGTGACCTGTAGGTCATCACCAGGGATGCATAAGTAATTGTTTGCAATAAGACAAAACTGACGTACGTTCGCACCACTGCAGGCGTTAGCAACGCCCCAATTAACAGTCACACCGCCGTCTTTGATGCTGCGATATCAAACTATGAGTGAAAAACTGATATCTACTCCTGACGCGATCTCGAAGCATACGTGTATCCAATGTCACTGCTTCTGATGGTCCAGACAAAACTGCCTGCGAGGAGAACGGTGACGACATTGGCTCCCCAAGCAGCCTGCAGGCTCGAATTGGTGGTAGGAGTAACACATTGAGTTTTTCCATCTCCAAAGTCAGCAATGATCCACTGAGAGCAGAGGGTAATAGTTTTGATCAATAGCGTTATTCCGCAGCAGGAAGAGATAGAATTATTGTTGCAAAGTGCACGTACTTTTTGTGGCCCGTTGAAGCAGAGTGGGGTTACGGTCGCAGTGACGCCTTGGCCGTTGAAGGTGATGGCGAGCTTCTCGCCGGTGGGGCTGAGCACCCTGTTGTATATGACATAGGTACCGGGTTGAGGCTTTGACATCTTGTTACTAGTTGGTGTGGGATATAAAAATGAGGTTCAGTGAGATGAGTGGGATATGAGGGTCAGTCGTGAAGCCAGAGGCTTTTATCAGAAATTAATCAATGATTTCGGTGTTGGGACATGTGTAAAACGTTCAATCCCCTGGCGTAAGGCAAATTATTCTTCGAGTGACATTTGGTTCATCTAGATTGGTCCATCAAGGGAAATTGTGGCATGCGGAGTCCAATAATATCCGAGAAAGCAGGGTAGATGTGGCGACTGCGACCAAGTGTCAAGCAGTGATCACCAGGTGAGTTAGCGATAGTGTTAGTGGTCAGAAGATGTTAGAATGACTTCCCCGAGGGACCGCATTTAAGCAGAGGCAGCGGCCGTAAAACGTTGCATACATGAAATCGCATGGAATACCTGTCATATACCGACCCTACCTTTGAACTTTTATGTCACTTACTGGCCACAAGTAATTATTTAAGTGCCTGGCACTTATATAGTGACTATAATCGCCACTCAGTGAGGCCATAGTGGCGCAGAGGCGTTCAGGTGACCCTATATTCGCTTGCCTGCCAGTAAAGGTGCCATCGGCGTGCGACTAGCCTCATAAGAGACTGTCAAGACAGATGACCACTCATCGCACATCAAGACCTTTGATGTCACGACTATGAGTTCAAGTCCTGCACTGTGAGATCAGTTCAACGAAAACTTGAATTATGTAATGGGATAATTTAAGACTGATTGTGACCGGACTCTTTACTGAGGATTGTCCGCCGAAATTTTCATGGTTTGATCATCTCCTGAATTGTCTGAAAAAAACTGGTATGCATGATTGATCTTCTGGACAACCTCCAGAGCTACCTTCGTAACAGTTCAGCCCACCACGATCGCACGCTACAGTTCAATAAACGGTTGACAAAGGCTCATACTACAGTTCACAGACCACACTGTTAGTTCTAACTGTAACCTCTGCATATTCTTTTGAATACATTCATCTTTCTGTGCTGTTCCTTCGAGTAGCTATGAGTTTATTGTTATTTTCTAACACTAACTTCATAACTCTGTGAGATTTCTGATATTGACGGTTGTTAATATATGGCTTGTGTGTGAGCAGAGACATCATTGATGATGAGATTTAGAACTTAGGCCTTTGAGTTTGGTAGGCAATAAAAAGAGCAAAAAATCACATCAAGTGACTACAACATGTGCAAATGGGAAATTTAAAAATAAAGGACTCTAATAGTGAAACCGGGCAAAATTTCAGGTAATAGAGGCATAAAAATTTTCCATTGGAGATTATCGTGAATAAATTTTAGAATAGTGGTCAAATTTTCTCAAAGTAATGTGACTCAGAAGAATCTATCCTGTAGGACATCGATGACGATTATGACAGACTATATGATTCCCTATTTTAGAAAGTTGCCTTTGCTCAGAATGTTATAATACAACACAATATCTTTTTGAAAATTTTAGTAGCGGCAAATCATGTATATAGCTCTAGTGAGGTTGTAGTCCTGAGGTTATGCGGGAAAAAATCAGGTCAAAGGGAAGAAAAAACCTCAAGATTAAGAAATTACTCTTCAGGGACCTGTGAACAAAGACATCGGTCCTATCATGCCTGGGGTGCTAGAGACTTAGTCTACTTGATATTGTCAACGAAAAATTCATTTAGAAAGATCATAGAGTATGTTCAACTATTTTAGAGTGTAGAGTGTATTTATGTTTACCTGGACCTGGAGAAGCTATTCTGTCATTAGATATACATGACTAAGGAAAAATAGAATAAAACAAATGTATGAATGTATTTCCAAAGAAAAAAGAAAAAAAAAGGTTTCTTGGAAGGCCACTTGATTTCCTCCCCCAATCCCAAAAAGTCCACCAACCGCATATATTTGGGAGGATTTTTTGTTGAGAAAGTTCTTCTCTGGTACATTCGTTCTTGACGACAATATTTATCCAGTATAAAAATTTTCGATATCGTAAGTTGTGTAATTGTATAATCGCTTGATTGAACATGGCATAAATTCTCAGTGCATGACGATTCTAAATGTCAACCGGGCATTATGCCATATTTCCCTCCATTCTCGTCAGCGTCGACCTCATCTTTGTAGTATGTCATTTTCACCAACTTGTCCGCCACACGTATATGTTTCTCCCAGGCAACTTATGCTAGTGGTGTAGATTGTATGGTAAAGAAGCTCTCCGAGGTGGAAAATATCGATTCATATCTATACATGTCGTAATTTGTACGCGATATGACAAAAGAATCGTCATATGGGAATTACTCCCCCTACTCAGCTAGTTTAAAAATAAAAATTCAAGGAGAAAGAAACCATATTTCACTGAATCAAACTCTAACGTTACGCCGTTGTATCCTCCATAAGAACTTGCTAGAAACCCGTGCAGAACACTTTGAACTCCATAACGAACTCTGGTAACGAACTCTGGTTGAGAGACTCTGACTGACGTTAACTTGCACCTTGTGAATGTCTCATGGAAATGAGAAAGAAAAAAAAAAGTGAGGGGCGTGGAGGCCCTCTAATGTGAATACAGCCACTCTCTTGCCATGCTCATGGAAGAGTCCCAATAACATTCTGCAAGAGTTCTGGGCAGGATAAAAGGGAAAAGGTGAGTAAATAAATAAGATTTCAAATTTGATAAAAATGTGGATTTGCGGTGTGATCAAACAAACCAGATGACTGCTGGATTCTTGACGGCCGTTTGGTTATATAGCTATCCACATAAGGTGACGGACAGCCAACGTTCGGTACAAGTTACGGAGGGTGAAAAAAAAGAATTGTTGTAGGAGTCTGCCACAGGATTCTGCCGCAGACATTGCGGTTGTGACAGATCACTTCCACTTCTGTGGTACAATGTTCACGGGGAATGCAAACATGGACCACAGGAGAAGTAGATAAGCCAGGCACGCAGGGCCAATTGGTCAGGACGTCGTGGAAGTGAAGAGGGAATCATTAGTAGGGCTTTTGGACCGAAGTGGAGCTTGACTTGGATTGGAGCGATTTATATATTCTTGCGTAACCGATTACCCGATTTCCCACGGGCGACAGAGAGGGGATAGGGTTTGAGGTATACGCGCGGAATTAAGGTTGTGCCATGGGTCATCAATAGCCCCAGACCAATTCCGAATCGCGGCGTGAATCCATAACATGCCAACTATTGGACTTGGACACATAAGAAGTACGCTAGCAAAGTCTTCAAGACGAGAACATGAATCCCTATCGGGAATGCAATATGCAAATGAATCATTCCGCTACCGCAATAGGGATACAGCTCGATTTCAATGGCTATTTTCTAGGTTGTCCCAAAGAATGTATCTACAATTGTATACCTATCTCTTCGCCTCAAATTATGTAACTACTATGTAGAATTGCCACCACCATTACCACCAGCCATTCATGTAAAGGTTTGGTAGTTCAGTTGGTGGAACGTCTGCTTAACACGCAGAAGGTCGTCGGTTCAAGTCCGGCCCAGATCATTTTATCTCTTGAGAGAATGTTTAATATTTTGTCTACTTTTTAGATTTTTTCAAGTGTCTCCCGTATATCTTAATGTACTTAAAACATAAGAATCTGCAATGATTAATATCGTTACTTCTTAAGTATCCCTCTCAAATCCAGAGGGAATACATGCCCGGTAAATACTATGAGATTCATTTATCATCACTTCCTTTAATTTCTGCAGAGCCAAAGCTTGTCCTGTATTAAGTTAGAAAAATTTATTCTGGAAATTTATAGCAGCAGCTAGTCGTACAGCTCTGCGAAGGCGTAGTAACAGAGACCTCAAAAGGCTTGGGGGAGTGGTTAGTTGGAGAGTACTTGATGGAGCATGAAGTCTGTCAGTGCCAGAATTTCGATTAGATAAGATCTGTTTTTGTTCCTGGTGCCATGGATTTCATCCGGAAAATAGCAGGGATTGATTGTTGATCGAGCATCATTATATATTTGGAAATTGGCCAGACCTTGTACATATGTATTCTTGAAGTCTTGACAGGGCGAATGAACGCATCAGAGAGATAATCAATCAAGTAGACATCTGGTGCAGTCAATAAACAAGCTGCATTGGACAAGAGATCCCTAAGAGTTTAGGTTTGGCAACTCGACCTGAAAATAGCAACGAATGCATGATCGTCAGCAAGGTAATGTTTGATTATATTTAGCGGTGGGCCAGATGACGCAGATGGCGATACAATGGCTTTGATTGAAATATGCGTGAGAGCAGCAGGACGAGGGGGGAATATAAAGGACGAAAGAGTTCTTATTTGAGGCGGGTAGTAGTAATTGCAACTGGTTGTGAGCGACAGCCAGGGAGGGGATAACCGAATGTGTGGGAACGAAGTTCCATTTTTGTCCGGCTTCGGATGCCCGACTGTTTCACATTGTCAGTTAAGACTCTGAGCGACGAGGAGGTGTCCAAGGATGCAGCATGTCTGGAGTACGTATTACACTGAGGGAGAGGAGTCCAGAGATCAGGTATGTTTTCATCTCCGCCCGGTGAGAGCCGTTGTCCTTATTACCGTACCTTGGTTCAGTACATGGACTACAAGAATAACAGGTGACATTCAGTCTTCTATCCGCCTCGCTAAGTTCTGCTCATAGCTACTAGCTTCCCTCGCCGTCGCAGATCTTTAGAGTCGGGTCAGCTCACCCCCTCGTCCAGCTCCCCCTCATCCAGCAACCCCTTCGCCGGCGGCTCCACGTCCTCTAGACACATGCGTCTAGATCCTCCAGTACCCCCCTTCTCTCTCCCTCCCTCACATTCCGCTCTGGGCTCGCTGCGAAGCCTGACCCCACCAACTACAGTCAAAGACAAGGAGAATGTCTCACTGACAGTCAACTACCTCCCTACCAAGTTCTCGCGTCCCCACAGTCCTGGCATGCATAAACGCAAGGGAAAGGGGAATATTCAGGCGGCTGATGTGCCTAAACGTGGTGGTGGACGCGAGGCCTTTCGTACAGGGGAGGCACGTATGCCAGGGGCTGGGGATGAAGACTATGATGGTGTAATGCCGCGCGAAGGCGGGAAGACAAAACCACGACTAAGGTGGAATAAGTTTAAGTGGATGTTATTTGCCTCGAATACCCTGGTGAGTTGTGGTCTGCAGGATATGGTCATGTCCGCTGAGACCTAGGCAGCTTACTATCTATTCTATTGTGGGGCTCATCTTCTGCCTGTTAACGTGGTTCAATGTTTGGAAGAACGCAGACATTATCCGCGTAGCGAACACTCCAGAGCTGATATGTGCGTCGCACGTCATGGGACCTCGTGCTCCCAGCTAACACTTGACAGTATCTACACTCGCTGCCTCAATGGGGGTTGTCACATCCCTTGTCGGCTGGTCCGGCATCCTCCTCAACAACAGAGCGTTCCTTGCCGTTTACAACCTCTTTCTCTGGGTGACATTCGCGCTGCTGGTTGTCCCAGGCTACATTACCTACCGCCGGCGCTCATTCAACCTCGAAGGCAAGCTCAACTCGGAGTGGTCGCGCGACCTCGGCATAGATGGGCGGTTGCGTATACAGAACGAGCTCGGATGTTGCGGCTACTTCTCTCCTTTCACGGAGGCGACTGTGAGCCAGACGTGCTACTCACGTTCGACACTCCCTGGCTGTAAGGGCCCTTTTCTTAAGTTTGAGCGCACAACTCTGGAACGTTGGTACATCATTGTGTTCGGCCTCGTCCCTCTCCACATTGGCATTATGATTGCGGCCCTTCTGTGCGCCAATCACGTGACGTATCGCTTCGGGAAGGGAATGATGCCCAAGGCATACCGCCTTTCCCTCAATTCAATGGCAGTTATTATGGACAACTACGCAAAGTGAGTTTTTCGTGTTCTATGCATACATCGGTCACCCATCGTTTGATAGCCAACTCGCAGAGCAGTACGGGTCCGACATCGCATCTGATATTCTCGCGCGGGCTCGCAACGGCATGCCTGTTGGCTTTGTCGGAACCTCCCAGACCAACCTCGGGCTTGACAACATGCCTGTTAGTTCAACTATCATATCACTTGTGCCACTCAGTATCCTGTCTCACTAAAGCACCCCCCGCAGAATATGCCATACGCGAATGAACCTACATACAGCAACACACAGTACGGCGCATACGGCCAGGTCTCGGAGCATGGAGAGCACTCCTACGGCCAGGTTGGCATGGGCCACCCCGCCCATGGCCCTTATGAAAACGAGTACCCGCAAAGACTCTGAAGGGCTGTGAGCATGAATGGTTGCGGCGCTGAGGCCATGGCTGTACTTGACGATTCTGATTTCTTCAGAAACAACGGTGTCAAGAGTGATGTGCGAGGGTAGGGCACCATGCACCAGGGAGACGGACGCTAGACTACGTACGCTACATTGCCACATACCACACCCCACGTTCATTGTGTGTATTTCGCGTCAAAAATTATTTCTTCATTATCATTGAGGCGAGAATGTTATCGTGAATACAATCAAAGAAAAGAATGATATCAATGTATCAAATTGACGGGTGGAAGAAAGATCGAAAGAATGATCCGGGCCGGACTTGAACCGACGACCTTCTGCGTGTTAAGCAGACGTTCCACCAACTGAACTACCGAACCGATATTGAAACTGTGATTCTAGAATGCCTTTGATGATACTATCTTGAATTAATGAATTTCTTTCAAAATCACTTCGTAAACTACCTAAATAGAGGGGCCGTTTTCAATACGCTTGATGGACTTTGCAGGAATTCATATATAATTTCCAGCAGTTTACGATTGTATGTTTGTTTGATGCATCACGAGTACTTAAATTCAACCAACATGGTAATACCTTTCCAATCATTCCCAGCAACGTGAGAATTTTGAAATGACCGAAGAGAAACAGATTCGCAAAGAATCCACACAGAACCCCGAAAGGAACATCTTTATAGTACCAGTCAACAAGCTCTGCGTCGGAGTCCAGACTGACATCCGATCGCCCCCTTTGAAGATTCTCATTCTCAGCGCCCGGAGGTGACACCTTGCCCTGTCGGCTGACTTGGCGATTGTGGAACGGGCGCGCTCAAGCCACTTCCTCACTGGGGTAGCCATATAAATGCGGTACTGAGGTCGGTTGCACTTCTCTGCCTTTCACACACCCGTTAGCCATGCTTAGCTTTCTGCACCTAATCGCTATCGGCATCGCTGGTGTTACATTAAGGTGCCAGTGGGGGGTAGCAGCACAAGCGGTATGTAGTCTCCCTCTCATAAATACTATCTTTGTTTCTGTTTAGATAATGTTCACATGGACAGACGACCAATGCTACCTGCATATCCACAACACAATGGGTCAGTAGCCTTACCCATCAGGATGTAGACTCTTATCTCGAACACGAGCACGCTTGTCGCAGACTTTCAATCAGGAGCAGCAGAGCCCATGCTTTGGTGCGTGTCGTTCCGTTGTTCAGGCCGTATATGTATACCGAAGCCGGTCTAATCACCACACTCATTACGCAGTCTCTGCCGTTCTGCAGGGTGGATGCAATGCTGGGAGTACGTATGCATTACACCGGAAGAACCTGAAGAGAATGCTCATATGACATCGCTCCGTGCCACTAGCGTGGTCCGTCAACGCCCTTCTACCTGGTGCAGAATATCGCGGACCCTTACTGGGACAGTCCACCCCATGCCAATGCAGCACAGTTGTATACTCTCTCATTTCTGCTTGCGGGTTTTGTCAGGGAAACACTTGGGATTCGTATGTTTAAATATATTAGACTGCTATCCATGTTGAACTTCCCACTCAGGTGGACAGACTGGAAGATCAACTGTGCACCCGGTGATATCTCTAATTCGAGGTTTGGAGAATTCCCAGTGTTTGCCAACCTTGGTGTGGTACTTATGGTTTTGACAGCTATCGCCTCCCGATCCCTAATATTGTGACTGTCCCTTCGTGGGCTTATCTCGATGTTACTGTGAGCAGATCTTATCCAAGCATCCTCCTGCGGTTTCTGACCCATCTATCTATTTCAGGGTAGCGGCACATGGGATTCTACTGCAGCGTTGAACACCCATAACTCTGGTACGGATAGATCTTCACCAGAGCTTCGTTGCACGTTTTGCTGAAAGCGGGACTGCTTACTCCATGTAGGGGTTCCAGACTCTTCATCAGCCGCTCCTACTTCCACCGCCACATCATCCGCTTCGACGACTTCAGTGACTTCAACCAGTTCAACCTCTTCCAATAACTCTTCCAACACAGGCGCCATTGCCGGGGGAGTTGTCGGCGGCTTTGTTTTCGTCGCTGTTCTGTGTATCCTGGGGTATATAGCCTACCGGCGAAGGAGACACATGGCAGGATATTCACCGAGCACCAGGTCGATTACGGGAGAAAAAATTGATTTGATTGGGCCACAAAGCCCGCTGCCGCCCCCGACGCCGGTACCTGCGTACCCTAATCAAGCCCCGCAGAAGCTTTATGTACGTCTACTTCCTCTCTCTGATTATTTATCGCATGCTTTCAGCGGACTCACTCACATTACATACCACAGAACCCGGACGATCCATCAACATTCCCGCCAACCCCTTCGCCGTCGTTCTTCCCAGCGGTGTCCAGCCCTGTTACCATGTCGTCAACACTCAGCCCAGCGGCAGGTTTGCACAGCCCCGCGACGTCGTCATTCGTGGGATCGCAGTTGCCAAAACCTGAATATTCACGAGTACCACAGCTTTAATATGACTTGGAATTGATTGTAAAGCTGATGTATCGGCGTCTTTCTCCTTCGCTACATTTAATGTCCTGGTGTGCCTGCGGTATGGTAAAAGCTCCGATTGGGTTGATGAGTGATGGGTTCAGCATCGCGCATATGGCGTGTCTGCGGTTGAATGCATAGGAGCCACAGTGAACTGCTTTACCACGAAGAGAACCTCTGCGAGACGATAGTGACTAGGCTGTCGGGGTACGAGAAGCAAGAGCATCTCATGCAAGCTACCGTATACGATGGAGCATTTTCTAAAGAGATGCAGTGTCAAGAAGGTACCGCTAGCACACATTTCCAATGAAAGGAGCGAAAGCGGGACAAGTCCTGTCTGATCTGTCGCCCCGATAACTGTTCGGGAAAAGTCTCGGGTGGTTCGTGCCTAGACGCATGGAGAATGGCGAGGATCCGAACAGCGCCTGGTGAGCTGAGTTCGTACCGTCCTTGAAGACCGCGTCTGGTGAGAAATTAGAAACTCAGCGCGAGACCATCTCGACTGGCATGACACGGATGAGTAACAGAGTTCCCTGCATACCCAGAATCAGCTCACGGCCCCTGGTCACATAAGCAGTTCTACTTGGGGTATATGGATTCGACTCGCCTTCCACGGGTCTGCCATATCCTCCATTCTCCCAATGGCCGCGGTGAATGTCCTGCAGTACTTGATCGTCGTTGTCACTGGTCTTTCGTTAGTAGGCCGTGTCGCTGCACAGGCAAGTAGTCCGCCTTCTCGTAGCAGATCCGAATGACCAAGATTCGCTCGCTCTGGAAATCAAGTCTTCCAATGTGACCTGCTCCACTGCGTTCTGGGTCAGTCGTACCACCTGCACGTCCGGGATATCCCTCTTATAAGCCTCTGTGCACGCTTCACAGACCTTCAATGACAGACACCAATCCCCATGTCTAGGTCCGTCCATAGTTAAATTAAATTTCTCCAAAAAATAATACCGCACATATGTCCACCTCAGTGGCCGCTTTCCTCGAGTCAGCATGCACCGGCCAGAGTGCGTCGCAGCATCCCCATATCTATCCTGCCCCTCACCAGATATGTTTTAGTGTTGGCTGTTACTCCACTTTCTCCTGGGAATCAGTACAGGGGACCCGATGCGGGGCAGTCTGATAAGTGCATCTGTAGCAGCGTCACTTTTTCATTGATAGCTGCGTGTGGAATCTGCCAAAATGGAACTAGTATGGGGTCAGCTATATCCTCTACTCTCCGAGACTAGACATGATTTTTTTTTTTAGTTGGAATCAATGGATCCAAAATTGCATTCAGAATGATGTGTCGATTTCAAAGTAGGATTTCTGTGATTGATCAATTGCCTTGACGTGATTTGCCAATACGGCAGGTACCCTCTCACTATTCCCTTGTCTGTATCCGTTCCTTCTTGGGCATACCTAAACGTCTCTGTGAGTGTTTTATTTTATTTTATCTGCTATTCTCTCTGTTAACTTGACTAGGTCTCTGGAATCTGGGATGCATCTGCCGCCCAAATTAACCAATCCTTCGGTAGCTTGTCATCCATCACACCGGATTTCATCATTGTTGAGTCATTTATCCAGGTGCACCCGACTCGTCTGCGTTCATCCCAACCTCTACGAGCTCGCCCGCATCGACCTCCAGCTCATCTTCCTCCAACTCATCTTCCTCCAACTCAGGCTCTCCCCCAGCGGGCGCAATCGCAGGCGGAGTCGTCGGAGGCCTTGCCGGTATCTCACTGATAGTTATAGCCTACATCCTCTTCCGTCGAAGGAGTCACTCCTCGAGAGGAGCAGCAATATCGCAGTTTCAACCAGAGAAAAGGCACTTTGAAGACTCAACACCGCGAAAGTATATGCCTGCTGCTGACTATAGTGCAGCTGCGCCAGCGACGTATCTACCTCCAAGGCTTTATGTATGTCATATCATCCCGTGGACTTTACCTCACTGATCCGTCTTTATAACTCTATCGCGTACTTAGGACCCCTCAGATCCATCGACGTTTCCACCGACACCGGCACCTTTCCTCCCCGGCTATACCGCCTCTGGATACACGGACTTGGATGTCACGAGTCCCTCCTCTGGGCCCTTCAGTCCTACCTCTGCCTCCAACAGTTCGTATTCGGGAAATCATGCGCGAAATTTGTCTGCGGACACCGCCAATGGCACTGTGTCGACTGTGACACAGTCTGCTCAGCACGGGCGGAATTTATCGGGTGGGAGTAACGTTTCTGCCATGGGTGTGCTACAGGAGCATGCGGGGTACAGTGTTCCTGAAATTCAAAGCTAGGTTGCGGAAAAAAGTGTAAGTAGGAGTGAGTGTAGCTAATGTGGTTAGTGATATTCCTTCTTCTATGGCAGATAATGGGTTTTTGTTATAACAAAAGTAGGGTGTGAGAACTCTTCCGAAGGATTGAGAGCAAAGTGGCGCTGTTCTTTCCTAACCCTCACACTCCAGATCTTGTGCGTTAGACACCTGCCTAACTCGTGCAGTCATGGGGTTCGCAAGTTCTGCCTGCGTGCCACAAGGCAGAGGATCATACGGCGTAAAGCATCCGTATCGTGTCATCGAGGGCTGAGCCGAGGTGCTACCTCCCTGGCGCTTTTTTAGAATTTGAAAAAAAAAAATTCATACCCGATTTCGTCAGGTTTGCGCTTGGTTTGTCAGACTGATCTTATCAGGACAGTACTATTAACATGAAGGGAGGATGAGTCGATCAATCAGAGGGAGGTATGTTCACCGAGTCTCCACTAGCAAAGATATGAGAATCTCGGTCAATTGAATAGGTACAATAACCCCTTGAACCCTGATTAAAATTAATCTAGACACACCAACTTGAGGTGAGGCGTGGGAATTTGAGAACACTCTTCTACTTCCTTTTGAAATACATACTTAACGATGTTCTTCGCTCATCCTCGAGATCTAGTTTCTTCTGGTCACTTCGCCCCCATCATCAGCCACCCTTTTAATTCTTCTCATGAGACGGTGTAGGCTCAGGCTCTCGATAGCCTTTCAAGGCCTAGTTTCAAGTTGGCGAGCTATAGCACAGGTGGGAGCTCAAAAAATTAGATTTTGCATGTCCCGCATGGAAAATGATAAATCACGCTCAAAATTGTTTACAGTTAACCGAGGCTTCTTGTATTGTCGATAGGTGGGTGAGTACGTTGTACTTCTATTGATTGGGAACGATGAGTCGATAGGTGCTATCTGATGGTGATGCCAGACAACCAATGAGCGAGGACAAAGCCCTTGTTTTGGTGTGTGTAATTTCCCGCCATAAGTTTACTGATCCCCGCTGAAAGTCCTCTAGTCGCCTCTGCACTTCAGGCGCCCTGTAATTCAGGCCGTACGTCCACCATGTTAAAAAAAGGAAACACCAACATACCAGATCCTTATCAGTTCCTATTTTATATAGACTGGAATATTCCAGCGTTACTGCCCCACTCTGAATATCAAGGCCCTGTTCAGGGACAGTCAAATGCGTGCATATGCAGCTCCGTTACGTATGCTCTGACGTCTGCGTGTGGTGCATGCCAGAATGGGAATTTTTCGACGCGAGTGCTCCCCTATTTTGTCCACTGTAATCTTTGTATGTGATAACTTTTTATTGTAGATGGAGTGGGTGGATTAGTAACTGTGCGAGCTCTGATATCTCGATATCTCGGTATGTGCCGCTCTTGCCCCACTTTTGTGAAAGATTACTTATATCACACAGGTATCCCCTTCCGATCCCGGCTTCAGTCACTGTTCCCGCATGGGCATATCTCGATGTAAGTACGGCACTGTTCCAGAAATGACTGCACCTGGTAACGGACTTCCTTCTTAGGTAACAGACAACTGGAATGCAATGACGGCACAAACATTCCAAGCTGCAGGTTCGCTCGAGTTTATTATTTGTCCTTATATCATTCATCTCTCGCATCAGGCGCACTAGACTCATCGTTGGGTGTTCCGGCACCTACGGCCACGTTTACATCGCATACGACTCCAAGCGTGACTGTGGATACAAATACGAGCACGAGCACAACCACGAACACGTCCTCCTCAGCCCTTCACGCTGGGGCAATCGCTGGGGCTGTCGTAGGAGGCTGCGTAGCTCTCGCACTCGTTGCGTTGGCCGCATTGATCCTCTATCGCCAAAAACATCCATTTGCCCCCAGGGCCGCCGGACCGACTCGTGACTCGAACGGAGTAACTGGGATGGACATGTCGGGTCCAAATAACCCAACCCAAACCTCCCCACATGGTGGAAATAGCAATAGGAGGCCTGTGTTATTTCCATTGAAAACTCACTCGTCGAACATGGTGAGTTTTTTTTCTGATTTTTTTTTATAGAAAGCTCATGACTTGCTGGTTTTCTATCTGTTTTTGTTTATATCGAATATAGAATTCTGTGGACCCATCCGTGGATCCAATTTATCCGCTGCCGTTGATTCGGACGTCAGTATATGACCCTGTACCTGAGGGTGAAGTAATCAATCACGGTGGGACATGTACCACACGGTCATATTTTGTACCTGGGGAGGAAGCGATTCGTGGTGGTGGATATACCAAAAAGCCACACACTTTCATATCCACTCATCCTTTTAACCCATATTCCCATCTTGCCGTTTCCTCATCCTCTGTGGTTGGGTTTCCGGTTCCGAGTTCTGGATACAACAATGTTCCAGAGGTATGAGTAGATCGTGGTGTTGTGTTTTACTAGTAATACACCGGCTTTGAGCCGAATGCACTGTAGACATTATATATGGACTTCTGGCGTTCGGAGGCTCTCTTAGTCCCTTAAGATCTCTCATTTCATCTGCGTCTGTGTTGAAGTTTTGTAGTTCATTGAGCTATGTATGGCAACTGCAGCTGCTCCGTTTGTCGTAAGATCAGCCATCTGCTCTGGCTTGTACACAGAAAGTTAGAGGACATGTTATATGGCTCATTAGTCAACCCAGTTCTTTGCTTAACGAGTTCCAACCTGGCTGGGACAGCGGTAAGTACCTGGGCTATTGGCATCGATTATGTAGGTTTTTAAGTAGTTAAAGCTAACAGTGTAGTCACTCTTAGGACCTGTTAAGAATGTGGTTCAGCAAATCATATAACGAAAGACGATAACGAGTCATACAGTTTGTATGATGGCGGATGTTAGTTTTATTATAAGTGTGACAAACCTCACCGATTACACATTGCAGAAAATAACATTTGTAAAATACATACCCGTATCGTAGGATGCCAAAATCAGTATTAATGAGTATAAAAATTATAATAACGGAAGGGCTTACTGTACTCAATCTTGACTTGAACTAGTAGACGGCTTTTCGTCAGAGTATCGTATACCCTTCAACTGCTTCAGGATTCCCAAGGTTTTAGAAGCCGTCACTGCAGCTATGAGTGTCTCGGAAACGACGGGTAGTACTCACTGACCGAATGCAACTGAGATAAACATAAATCTCAAAATTTATAAATGAAGGATTGAAGTCTCGCCCTTGAAATTTTTGTCTCAGAAAACCATTTTGTCACTTACAGCCTTAGAGTGTTCCCTTCCGCCGGAAAAATTGGTGCGCAGCCGATTTTTATGAAAATCAGCCATATACGAAAGCCAATAGATGTTAAAACAATTAGAGAGCAACACCCGGTTGTAGCATAAGCTGTAGATGATATGGATGGATCAATGTTAGGCACTTTCAGTGCTCTGAGGGACTAGTGAATAACATCTTTGCTCTGAGTGCTGTTTCTTTCCAATATCTCTGGATTTCTGTTGACTTGCTTTTTGGCAGTATATTCCTCAATATTCAATGGGAATGTGCTGTTCCTCACTTGTGAATCTGGTCACTGCTGCCTTCACCTCCTCACCTGCCCTTTTTTTTTACCTTGCACTCCTTCATAGCCTGGGACCCATCTGAGGTATATCTTCATCCTGGGCTTTAGTCTCATTATGCTGTCTGTTTGTCTATGCAATGCATTAACTAAATACTGCCCTGATATCATCCCCTCTTTGCTTGTCATTTATATGATTGCCTGGTTGTCTATGGTTATGGTAAGGTTCATTCCTGCTTCATCATTGTTGAGTAGTTTAACTCCTATGGCTCCACCCATGAGTTTGAACTTTGAATACTGCATGTTCTTCTTTCATTCTCATGCATAACTTTAAAACCTTCTTTTGATGCCATTTCTAAACAAGACTGCAGCTGTGCTGAATTGTCCATCTATGCAGGAGCTATCTGTGAAGACCTAGGTAAGTACTATATTGGTGTTTATTTCTGCTATAGCTTAGTCTACATTTGTTGCTATTCATGTTCAAATGGATGGTTCATATTTTGGGTCATATATTGGTGGTTCAATCTTTTCCATTGTCTTTGGGTTGATGTTGAATGCATGGAATATCTCATATAGTCGGAACTGGTGTTTTTTGAGATATTGTACTGCTACTTTCTTTATTTTCAATGCAAGTGGATGGGTCTCTGGGAGGAATGGAAGTCTGGAAGTTACTCTGTGATTGGTGGTGGGTATGAGGAGGTAGAATAGGGTGATATTGGTATATGCATCTAGTGTGTTGATTGCTGTGGTTTGTATTATTATAAATAAACCACAAAATCATTTCTTATTGTTTAGTTAGTAAAAAGACAGAAAAACCAAAAAAGAGAACACAAAAGTAGATAAAATACTGTTAAGTGTGTGCACAGATGCCCTTGGTTTGGATGGTTCAGCTGGGTCCAATGAGCTGAGGCAGATGTGGTATTGGCTTCAACGTACTTGTGTTGCACCTGTCTACCAGTGCTGCCACTAGATTCCAGAAGGATATTTGGTAGAGGCCTGAGACTGTTGGTACTGAATGTGGATGAGGGACTTAAAGACTGGAAGCATGTGCCCAATTTAGTTGATAATCTGAATGGAGAATACATACATGAAACTAGCTACTTATATAGGAAACAGAGATATCATAAAGTATGCAACAGAGTTGCATAAGGCATGGAAACTAGACTGTAAGAAATGTAAAACTAAATAAGTGAAACATAGGAGACAGGCATACATGCTTGTACATCTACCAAGTAATAATACCAAAGCAAAGTGAACAGATAGGAAAAGAATATGATAAAGTGAAAGCTACCAAGCCAAACCAAATGTACATGTATGGCTAGTGAGTCTGTGACTTGTGTATGATATGTGGGGACTTCAGTTGATATAACCAAGTGAACTGAGCTCAGTGAATCATACTTTGACAAATACTAGGTATATTCAAGGGAAATGAAAGTAAACAAAGAAAGAAATAGTAGCAAAAAGATTCATATCATTCCTATGCCATTCTATCCTTACAGTACCAAGCCAAACTGAACATACATGTATGACTAGTGAGTCTGTGACTTGTGTATGATATGTGGGAACTTCAGTTAGTACAACCAAGTGAACCAAGCTCAGTGAATTGTACTTTGACATTACCTCCCTCTTAATGGCTGAACCCATGAAGCCAGTAGGCGGAGCTTGAAAAATTTAAGGTTTCAGACACCTATCTGAGGTAATCAAATTGTTTGGGGAGTTAATTTCCCATCACTCTTCCTTCATCACCACTAACATCATCCCATACCATGATGGGATATGAAACTAACAAGGAAGAACCTGTTCTCAAGGCATGCAAATAAGAGCAAAAGTGTAAGGGCAACCCCTGAAGTGCTCACTGAGGTTACTGAGGTCATGTGGCTGAGGCTAGCAAGGGGGAAATCCTAAGTCTATTAAACTGTGTACATAGAAACAGAGCCTCACCTAGCAAGGGAGAAATCCTAAGAGGAAAACTTAGGATCCCTTGCTAGTAAGCTATGCAACCTATATACTCATTGTCTGCTTCCTGCTTCCTCAGCATACCTCACCCCTTGATTAGGCCCTAAGGTATGATGGTCCCACAATCCATATCTGGTGTTCTGGTGCTCGGGCCAATACCTTGGTTGCTTGATTTGGGATGTTGTGTGATTGAACCAAGCAACTGTCACTGCTCTTATAGTCTGTATATGTGGTTCGGCTCAGTAACTGTTGGTATAGGTGAATTGGTTTGGCATCAGTTCAGGTCACAAAACAGGTGGTCCCTTGACATCACCCCCCCTTCTAGAGTGCTGCATCCTTGAAGCATGTGCCATGATCAATTCAAAAGCCATTGACCAAATCCTTTGGGGTACTCCCAGGTGTGAGTGATAGAACTCCTGTATCTTTGCTGGTGCTGTCATGTTCTCTTCTGTTATCCAGGTGTTCTCCTCATACCCATACCCCCTTCACTTCACTAGGAAGTAGAGTTGACCCCTTGTCAACTGACTGTCTAACACCCTCTCTACTACATAGTGTTCCTCTCCATCTACCAGCTTGGGTGGCAGAGGTGGTTCAGTTCTTTGGCCCAGTATCAGGTCTTTGGCAGCTGGAATGAGCTTGACCACATTAAAGACTGGATGAAGTTGAGACATGGAAGGGGGAAGCTGAAGTCTGTATGAGTGCTTCCCCACTTGGCTCTGGATAATGTACACCCCAAGGTAGCAATGACCGAGCTTTTGGGAGGGTCAGGTCATGCAAATGCCTGATCCATTGAGGAAGACTCAGTCACCTATCTGGTACTTGGGGGTGGGAATGTGGTGTTGGTTGTAGTACCAAGCCATATCATCCTTTGCTTTGGCCAGCACCAACTTCACTTCTTCCAATGACTTCTCCATCCTGTCTTTGGACTTGTTCACCATCTTGGTTCAGGACTTGGGCTCTTGGGGCTCAAAGCCCATGTGCAGGTGCCTTCCTGTGTCTAACATGAACAGGGTTTGCTGGGTGGCTGAGTGCATGTGATTGTTGTACTGGAACTCAGCTAATAGCAGCAGATCATCCCAGTTATCCTGTCACTCATTGACAAACAGGCAAAGGTACTGTTCAAGTTCTTGATTGACATGTTTGGTTTGACTGTCTGCCTGAGGGTGGTATGCTGTTGTGACCATGAGTTTGATACCAAGGAGTTGATAGAGCTTGCAAGTGAATTCAGTGATGAATTGAGGGCCTTGGTCAGAGATGACTTGCTTTGGGAGCCTGTGCAACTTCCATATGTGCATGAGGTAGAGCTGAGGTGCTCTGAGTGCTGTGATGCTAGTATTTGTGGGGAGGAAGTACATCCTCTTGCTGACCAAGTCTACCATTTTCATCCCTGCATTGTAGCTGTGAGCCTGGGGGAGTTCAACTATGAAATCCATGCTGATTGTATCCCACCAAGATTCAGGAATTGGCAGTGGTTTAAGCTCTCCCATCGGTGGCTGCCTTTTGGCCTTGGTTCAGATACAGAGGTTGCAAGTCTTCACATACTGTCCTACATACTGAGACATCTGTGGCCACCAGTAGTTTTGTGACATGAGCTTGAGGGTTTTCCACCTTCTCACATGTCCTGCCACCTGCATGTTATGATGCTGAGAGACAATATGTCATCTCAGTTTGGGATTGTTGGGGATGTAGATCCTTCCTCAGAAGTGCAAGAGGCCTTCCTATTTGCTCCACTTGGCCAAGTGTACAGATCAGTTGTGGCCCTTCCTTAGCTCAGTGATTGCTTTGGTGATGGGATCCTTAGGTCCAGACATTCAGAGGTGTACTTGAATATCCTGAAGGAGGTATCACACATGTATTTACAAACAAAAAAATGAAGAACATAGAATCAAATAAGATAAAAACTATCCCCAGAGTCCTCAGCCTGCTCCAGACTTTGAGTTACACTTGAAGGACTCATTCATGCCCAAACCAAAGGTTAAGTGCCAGAATTTGCAGTTTCCTATTTTAGGACTAGTTTATCATATACTCATCATATAACAGATCAGAGACCACAGCTACATTCATATCAAGATCTACTTTTATTCTATCTAGATTTTATATTATTTTGACTTGTGGAAGGGCCACAAATTGGCAATCCAACACTTTGGTGCCCAGACTGGTTTCCCAGGATGGCACCTAAGCAGAGGCAAAGCCAGCAATCCTTTATTCAGAGTAGATTCAGAATATCTCCACAGTTTTCCTATTGATAAATAGATTAAAAATTCCCCAAAACTCTGTTCCTTTTATCCCCTATTTGTCCTGCCATTTTTGGGATCTTAGTATAGATATTATTCCAAAAACCATTTATTCAAGGAGAGCCTACTCTGTACTGTCACATAACAGATTTTTCAACACTGAATACATCTTGTGTCTAGGTTCTCCTAGACAAAGTCATTGAACTGGGCTTGCTCCACAGGGGACATGGGATACACTGTGCAGTTGACCAGGTTCGAGCCTGGCTCTAGTTCAATAGTGTGATCCCAGATCCTTTACTCAGGGAGTTCATTGAAGGATTCCTTCATGAACACACTTTTTAACTCTTGGAGGTAGTCCAGAATTTTGGTCTCAGTTCAAGTGTTCTTGTAGTGTGCTTCTGCCAGTCTTTGCAAGGTCATCTGTGTGGCTCAGATGTATT